>DWME01004798.1:0-15796 GCA_018244795.1 Parelbella ahira ahira | reverse complement strand
CCTGGGCCCAACACCTGGTCCGACCACCGGGCACAGATGCAGACTGTGAGTCACTACTAGAAATTAACATATTTACTATAAACTGTTTTTCCGGGCAGGACGATGTCTGCCGGGTCCGCTAGTATTTATATAAATATAATCCATATAAATCGCTTTCTTTCTATTACTTAAAACATATTGCATTTGACATAAAATCTCTAATAAAGTAATTGTAATCAAACCTGTACGGTCCAACGGGCTTGTAAATATCCGGTGATGTAACAATAGTCTTAGTGACTCTGTGTTTTGTATTGGGTACTGATTGCGACATATTCACTTTTGATGTCACGTCTACTTTGTTCTTCGTTGGCACCTCGTCTGAACTCATTATCGGAATACATTAACAACAGGGGTCAATAGTTCACTATCGTAACACTCACAGCTGATATGGTTATATTCTTAATTGTTTTATTTTGTGAGATCAATAAAAGCTTTAATCGTTTAAAGCTACATCATTTCGATGACAAATAATATATTTCATTAATCGCCATAATAATAGAAATAACTTGTGCCAGTTACAAGATACCCATTCAGTTGGAATGTTCGACATTTTACAACTGGATTGTTAATTTGGATAAAATGTTTTAATTCACTTGAATAAAATAAATCTACGCGATTGCGTTTGAACCCTAAATTCATTTTTGTAGTTGTTACTATATTTCTATGGTCTATGGGAACGAAGCTTTAATTTAAAATATGATGGCATGTAGAGTTTATAACAAAAATGGGAGAATTCAATGTTACTTCTCGCATTCCAATCTGAGCCTTTGCTTTATGTTAACACTATTTTTCATTTAATTTTAACGTAAGTGCTGTAAGGATAGTAATTTTTGGCACACGCATTCCCCCATAACGGATCTGTCGTGATGATGTAAGTAATAATACCTAATTGATTTGATTTGGTTACCGTAATACAGCCTCATTCATGCCTACTTTGATTGATTTGCCTACACGTTCGTGATTGGAGATATCCCAAGGTATTGATTTATTTAATATTTATTTTATGATATTCAGAACATGTTACCTGATTGAATAGCTCACCATTTATTGAGCTCACCCAGATGTAAACATATAATATCATGTTAACATGTTAGCCTGGAAGACAAAATTCAAGGCGTTTAAAATTATATTAAAAAATCTTCTATGTCATAACGTTTTCTTTATTACACATAAAATGTCAAATTAAGTGTCAAGAATGACAAAAATAAGCTGAAAAATTATTTACGTCTGATTGGTTTTGATGTTATATTTGTTTATTAGATATACTAACTATTAGAAAATAGCAGATTTTATCAGGGTAATTAGAATTATGCATTGGACCCTATCCTTTGAATACAAGTTCGTATAATATAGGATATCAGAGATAACCTAAAATTTACTTGTGAATTTTTTTTCAGACACAATGCAAAGGATTTTACCTATAACGAAAGCAATTTCGTTTCTAAGTGCGATTATACCAAAGAAGTTTGTCATTCCCTCATCTAATTTCAGTATGTTTCACAACAATATAGTCCGGGAAAAATTATTGCAAGCCTTTACGCCTGTGGTGAATTCAACTTGCGGCATTAAAGTCAAAGGTCGTGTCAGGAGGCGCTGTAAGTCCTGCTACTTAGTATTCCGTGATGAGAGAGCCTATATCATGTGTAAGGCACAACCCCGCCACAAGCAGATGGCAATGAAACCTAAGCCGCTTAACACTTGGATATTGACACATGCAAGCCAAAGTCCAGTAAGACCATGGTAGTAATCTTCGAACACCATAGAATAGTGAATATCTAATGTGATTGTTGGCTTTTTGATAATGTAGAATATTATGTTTAACATGTATTATAAATTTTAAAACTGACTGTGGTTTATCTTTATGAATCAGTGTTATTTATTGTAATAAATTTTAAGTACTCAACATACAGCTTAAAACATTTCATTCACATGAACACAGTAATGAATTCATTCATTATTTTACTAAAAAATTGAACTGATCCATATATCTTTTGGAATTATTCAAAGGTTGTCATTTATTTAAATTTGTCATCACCAGCTTGTATCAGTCTACCATTGGATAGGCCTGAAGCTAGACATGCCAGGTGCACATCACACAGATCACAGCTTTTCCCAAAACCTTGCTGCTGCTTATTGGCCATGGTACTTATAGTGTTTTCAATTTTAATTTCAATAGAATAATATTGTTTTAATTACAATTATAGCATAAAAAATTAAGTGTGTAAAAACCTTAATATTGTGTTCCTGAAAAGAAGTATTCTGAACACTACAGTCATTTTTCGGTGCCAAGAAATAAAATGTAACACTTCATTCAAATGTAACTTTAATATGTTATCTATACAATTATGTAATTAATGTAGTATGCTATCATACAATAGTCCTAATTTAGTACCCATTGATAACTCATTTTGAAAATAATTTAACATCATACACATTTTACAGCATTGCACTAATATAATTTTATTCATTAAAAAGATTTTTTATGTAAAAAAATAATACTCAGATGGTTAGATCGAAAAATCTTTTTAAATTACAGTTGTTCATTCAACAATGTAAAAAGGTCTACTACAATGCCAACTACACATTGGCCGCTCCTCAAGTGGTGTGCACATGTCTGTATGTGGTGGTGAGCTTCTAGTGTCAGATGACATCTGTGCCCGTTTGCCAAATTTATAAAAAAATATAGAATTTCTACATAAATTAATGATATCTTTTAGATTGTTTTTGTATGTTTTGAAATTTAACAGAAAACAAATATTGCAACACATGCAAACAGTTTGTTCATATTGTAATCACCATAGCCGTTCACTAAAATATGTTGTAGTTCCGGCTCGCTTACTCTTTGACATTATTATTATTATCGGAGGTAAAGGTTTTTCAAGGATCTTGCTCATCTGGTGTATTTTGAGGATCATTTGGTGTCCGTATTGACATTTCACTGAAAGTAAGATTTTAGTAATATAAATTTTCTGTTCAATAACAATATAATTACAGTCATGGTACAGAGAAGCTTATAATATACAGTGTGCAGAAATTAAATTGCCATTTACAAGTAACATGCTTCCTTTGCACCATCAGACTCCACCTGCAGTTCTCACCATTGACAAGTCATTGGCTCACTATTACATCATCACAGCAAAATGATTAATTAACTTCTGCAAGTGATATGGCTTTCTAAATTCTTAATTGTAAGTAATTAATTACCTTAGACCCTGTGTTATGTTATCAAGATCAATAACAGGTGTAGAGGAAACATTTTGGTCCTCATTACTTGCACCTTCCGTTTCATGTGATCGTTCATTTAGTTCATCTTGCTCTTCAATCGACGTAACTGTGTTCTCATTGTCTTCACTTACTCTTTGTTGTTCTTGTATGTGTTCAATTTTTTTTATTCCAGCTATACCTGAAAAAAACATATTTCTTTAGAGGTGGTTTTTCATTGAGATGCTGGTATCCTGATTGAATATGAAATTGAACACTGTGAAAGAATTGCCCAAACTTTTCATACACATACATATGTAGATCCATCCCATTGAGGGTAGGGTATGGTTTTTAAAGTTAGTTAAATTTCAAAATAATAAGAGCAATAATTAGATCCATTTTGCATTATTTATATCCTTTTATTACATTCCATATTAGTTACATAATCTTACTAACAAATAACATTACTTCACACAATTGTTCAAAAATATATTTTTCTAGTACTCCAATAAAGTCACACAAATTTCTACAATAGTATGTAGGATCACCTTTAGATGGAAGAGTGGGGGTGTCTCTTCTCACTCTACGGCGTTTTGTTGGGTCGCTACGTCGGAGTTGTACCATATTTTGAAAATCCACACAGTATATTGTTCCTGCTAACAGAAGCATGCACTGTGTTGCTCCAGTGGTGAAAGCAGATTCCAATTCTACATTACTCCTCTCATCATATTTCCACCAGCCTGTAACATATCATTTTCGTTTTAAAGCATTTCAAGTAGTGTAAATAAATTAGGATTTTTATATTAAATTAATTAATTAAGGAAACTTATTGCCAAACCCTCACATGGTCCGAGTGGCATAGAGGATTAAGACTGTGGCCTTAATCCCGGCCATGACTTAGCTGCATTTGGCAAAGCTCATGATGAAGGACCTTGTAGAGGACCAAAACTAGTCAGACCATCCCAAATAATGTGTGTGAGTTAAGCTGGTAGATATTCAAATGTAATAAGAGGTAAAATGTGGTTAACAAATTCCTTACAAAAGAAGCTTTAAAATGAATTAGCACTCAGATAAAATAAACTTACCATTTCTGCCTTCATAATACCATTGATACTCTTCATTACTGCAATCTGTACTAATCTGATCTGACGGTAGATTTCCTATAAGCACTGGGTGGTCTAAGTAATCTGAGGGTATTTGTTTACGACACATTGCACACTTTTTACTTTGTATTGCAATACCCTGTAAAGGAATTTGTAAAAGTTATCATGTAATTAATATATTCTAAATGTTATTAATGTACACCATACATATCTTTATTAATATACATTTGAAATCAACAGACATATTCAGTAGGGCTAGGCAGTATTTTATAAGTTTTGTCAAGTTTTCTTATCGCTTATACCACAGTGCATTCTGCTGACTATGACATACGCTGTTGAAATGTAGACTCTGACATTGGGGCTAGTCCACAAGCTGAAAGTAGCTCAATGTGCTATGGAAAGAGCTATGCCTGGCGTCTCTCTGTGGGATATATCTGAAACGAGGATATCCGGCAGAGAACTAAAGTAACCCACATCGCTGAAAGAATTAGCAAGTTGAAGTAGCGGTGGGCTGGTCATATATGTCGAAGAACTGGCTGCCATTGGGGCAGACAAGTTCTTGAGTGGACACTGAGAATTGGCAGTGGCACTGCGGGATGCCCTCCAACCCATTGCACGGACGACCTTAAAAAGGCAGGTGGTACCGGCTGCATGAGATGTGTGGAGGATCGGGTATTGTGGCATACCTTGGGAAAGGCCTATGTCCAGCAGTGGAACGGTAAAGGCTGATGTGATGATGATGATGACATTTGAACTTCTAATTGTTTAGTTTGATCTTTGTTCTTTTTTCTATTAACCTGTTTTGTTATACTTTGTATAAATCTATAATGAAATTATTAGGAAACATTTCATTTCAGTACCCAAACAATAAATTACCATGTGATGATAATAATGATAATAAACGCTATTTACCTTGACACAGAGGAAACAGAAAACGTGACCACAGGGAAGCTTGGTGGGATAGTGGTATTTTTGTAGGCAAACAGCACAATCTTGTTCTGAAAGTAATTGAAAGTTCAGCAAGTTTTTTAATTCATATATCCACCAGCTTTTGGAAGTCACTTTTATATTTAGACATGCCCTAATTGGTGTCACTTCCCACCTTCACAATCCAGGTGTCTTACTCAGCTTTTGGAAGTCACTTCTAGATTTAAACTTTCCCTAATTGGCGCCTCCTCCTATCTTCGGATTCAGGTGTTTTACTCAGGTTTTTATAAAAATAGAACTACAATCTAGATAGAGACATACTAAGGGCAATATTCAGTATATTCTCCTGTCAATTGATTTGTCATAATCTAACGATAATTATACTGGTTTATGAATACTAGTACACAAAAAACTGCTAATACGCAAAGCAAATATGTTCCAAGACGATGTTTGCTTAATTGGAATCTAGTTGATGTATGTAGTAAAATTTTATATTTAAAAAATGTACCTTTCTATTAGTGTGTATATTATGCTAACATCTTTTAGAAAATATTTACCTTCTGTCTCATTACGTACATTTTTACTTTGGACATCCAAATCCATTTTTTAAAAAAATTTATACTTTATTTGTGAGTAGTACTTTATATTATATATTTAAACGTTTAAAAATAAGCAAAAACTCATTAGATATTCGAATTTCTCTAATAGTATATTGAAATTCTGATGGTATTCAGTAACTTGTCAAGTTCTTTCGACGACATAGCACGTAACTGTAGAAATGACAGAGCCTACTTTTTTTTTGGAATCGTATGACCTGGTAACTAAGACATTTAGGTCAAGTCTTATTTTTATTGCACTGAAAGTTTATCACTTTACTTCACTTTTAAATTGTTTTAATAGTATTTTTAATGTATTTATAAATAGTTTTGTTAATATTCTTGTCACTTAGGCAGTACCTACATTTATTAATTTGAGGTTTTTTATCTTTAGATTCCACCTTCTTGGAATTCAGAATCTTCAAAAATGAAATTTATTTAATATAAGCCTGCAAGGAGTAAATATAGGCTTTTTAGAATCTGTTGTGAACTTATCCATCATCAGGAGATGTATGCCTTTGAGAAATTAACTACCTCTTTTAGATTATTCAAGATTTTTTCATTATCAGAAAAACTCAGGTCGAGTGCCTACCGCCACGGGGCCGACGATAGGTTACGGGCTCTAACCGACTGAAAACCTGACGGTGTTCCATCGCGCCACTACGCGGCGGAGCCATGGGAACGCTTGAGCACACTTCCGCGAGAATATTCAAGAATAAGTCTATAAAGAGACTTTTTTAACAATGAACTTTACATATTAATTAAGTATATTTCGGTATACATACAAATTATTTCTTCCAAAATTATTTCAGGTGTCTATATAACTCCTGCTGTATGAATATAATTTCTTTTGAACTTATTGTATTGAAATGGTTCGATTGTTTTTGAAATCAGATGTTTTATCTACACTAACATAAAAATCATACCACATACATTATTTAAAATGCACAAAATCAACTTATCACTAATAAGCTACTTACGAAGTCACAACAAAAGTACTTGTTAATGAAACTCATTCATAATGTTCTATAAACATTTGTTTATATTACAATAATAATAATACTAAAATAGGTAATTGGTTTGGTAAAGTTGTAAATTCACGTCTTTTCTTATGGACTATCTACTTCTACCTTAATTATTATCTCTTTCCTGACTTTCACTCACTATTATAAAAAAAAATTATATATTTTATATTTAATAAAAGTTAAATGCAATCAAAATACTCATTCCACTCTATTGGTGATTGATACTCTTAAAAAAGTAGCTATGGAACAGTTACAAAAAACTCATTTGAACTGTACTTAGAGGGTACTAGATTGGAAAATAAAACACTAGTTATAAAAACACAATACTTTTTAAATACTTTATTGAATGTTAATTCCCCATCTTTATAAAATGAATTACACAAGTAATCTGGAATGAAGTGCTAAAAGAAAGATTGTATTTTTCTTACGTCTGTTTTGCTTATCTAATTTAATTGTGTACAAAAGTTATGTCTTCACTTGTCTCTCACTTTAATAAGATCATCTAGATCCAACGCTACACATATCTCTTTTGAAACGGTGTGCGGGTTGCGGTCCAATATTTCTGTTATAGGGTAGTAATTGTCACGATTGTCAACATTCCATCCAGAGTACTGAAATTTAAGTGTTGTAATGAAAAATTAAGAACAAATCACAATAATGTTACTAGGTTTGCAAATGTGTCATTTCATTTTTTCTAATATTTATAACTTTACATCACATCTGCTTCCCAGAAGAGGTAGACAGAGGAATGTAGTACAACCACTTTATATAATTGATTTTGTGTTCTATGTAACAGGCGATGAGCGTACTGATATACAGCAGACACCGATTCAGATTCTGTGGTGCTATGAAAATTCTAGTTAACAGAAACTCAATAATAGTTTTCCCAAACTGTGCATTGAGCCCAAGACTCATTGCTTAACAGTTATACTAGCAATCACTAAACCAACACAGTAGTATAGGTAAATGGGCGTAATAAATTCTATATTACATACCACACAAGTGCATTTGTGAAGAATTTTTCCATTTGACTCCATAGGAATGAATTTTTGCAACAATGCTTTGCCATCTATTTTCCATAAATTCAATTCATCCAACTTAGAAATAACTGTGTCCCCATCCCATTTCACATCAGATTTTAACAAAACAAAGTTACCAGACTGAAAAGGAACAAAAACATGTCACAAATACAAAGATATTATGAGACATGGCACATAAAGTAATGTTTATAATCAAATCTTGTAAACAACTTACATGGAAATGCTTTGGTACATCCTTCGATTGACTTGAGTCGGACTTATTACCATCTGAGCCGTTCTTCTCATCATCAGAACCCTCTTCCTCATCTAATTCTCCCTCGTCATCTTCCCCCTCTTCATCTTCCTCACCTTCACCCTCACTTTCCTCAGATGACGAGTTTTTACGTTTCTTTTTAGAATTGTTTAGGGATGCTCTTGAGGCTCGTTTCCTACCTCCACGTCCAGGCGGCTCATTCTACAAAACGAATTTCGATAAATTTGACACTTGTAACATTTCTAAGCTTGTCTTGATGACTATAAATACTTCAACAATTCTGTGTTTACCACACTGGGAGAGAAATATTTATGGTTGCAATGATTCATTGCAGACATTCAATAACAAAATCTGTGTCTGATATGAAGCTTATCTGTATATAATCACTGGATTAAAAATCTAACCTCGTATACATTGTCGTCGTTTTCGTTTGGCACGCGCCATTTCTAAATTACTGTAATGTTTTACAATAAACGCAATGGACACATGAACCAAACCAGAAAGCAATTAAGTATTACTAGAAACTTAGTTTTACCGAGTCGGCCTCTGGCGTCCAATCTTCGCCTGAATCTTGAAACTCTTCTGGTTCACCGCCAGCTTCTGATCCGTCGGATTCATCGTCTGCTTTCTTTTGGGACTTCCTTTTACGCATTATATATAAGCTATAAATAAGCGAACTATAAAACGATAAGATTTCTAATCCACGCCACTTCAAAACTTAGTCCTTCAATTAATCGCAACCTCTACAATATCGCTCGCTAGTTTTACTCAGCAAAGCAAAAGCAAGCCATCAGATCAGACATTAGTCTATGGTCATCATACCATAGACAAGTAAACGAGATGTTCACTGTCCAATGTTAATCCAATATAATATATTGATCATAATTGATTGTATTAGGACAGGTTCTATTAACTAAAATTAATATTCATAATGTTTTTATTTATATATCTTTAGTAACTACGATGTTAGATTCGGACATTTTTTCAAAAAACTTTATTTAAAATTACGTCAGATCGCTTTGATAAACAGTATCCTTTTATAGAAATCGAAATAAAATCCTCCTGGACTAATTTAAAATTAAATTTTATGTGAGTGCTTAGGCACATGATTTTACATTATGATTGGATATAATATTTGTCTCCGCTGTGACCACGCTGCAATCGATGGGACCTGGTGATGATCCTCGTATCTATACTTTCAAAACTAGTCGAGCCACCCTGAAAAATATATATGAATTAGACCGGTACATACATAATATGCAACATACAGTAATTACAGGAATAACTGTTGCTATCACCTGTTAGTGGTTACTATTTTAGACTATGAAATAGAAGGAAATGTCAATACGGGTTGAATTCGCTACCTACATAGAGACAACATCTAAGCTCATGAGATCAAACGCGTTAGATCGATTAATTATTAATATTATTATTTACTTTCGTTTACGTTGTGATGATCACTGATGCGTAGCTTAGAAATTCGAAACGGTAATTCATAATAAAAAAAATCTACACAACGAACACCTACCATAAAACAACGAAATGAATAAAATACGTTTTTGTAAATAGATTAAAAAATACAGTTGTAAGTAGGTGGCGCCAGCGCTTTGTAATCATCAATGATTCCATATACAATTAAACAGCCATTAAATTATATTCCATGAAAGTACAATAATATACAATTATGCAGCCTTTTTCGCGTAACATCCTTATTCTTAGTTAATTGGGTGTGAGTAACGCATTTAGAGGTTTCCCCGATTTTTATAACATAAACGATAGTTAACAAATTCTTCGTTTATTCATCGATTCTTTTTTCATTTCAATAATGGACACGAATCTTCTCTCGAATGAAGAAGAGTTAAGAATACAGTCAGTCACACCCATGCCCAAGCGCGAACAACCTTCAGGGAATTAGAAAATACACTCTAGTGTTAAATTAATTAAATAATGACATAGAGTTTAATAAAATTTAATTATAAAAAATCGTCGACAAGGCAATATTTTAAGTATTAATTTTATGGTATCTCTTTTAATGCAATAATTAATAGTTTTGGGAGTGTAACGTCCTCGACATATAGATAAACATCATTTCGGAAATAGAACATGGACATTGTATTTAGTAACCCTGAATGTAATGTAGGTACAAAATACACTAAAATGACTAAACTAAACTTATGTGGCCGATATCTAAAATGCCTAGGAAATTATCTTATCTGACAACGTTTCAATTTCATTGGTCTATAACACAGAAAACTTGGTAATTTTTAAAATATAATATGTATGCTAAGATTTGCAGTACGTCCAACAACGGACAGCTGAATCCTTTAGCATCGATTTAATTCTGTTAGAAGAAAAAGAGCTCTGCTTAAGACAGTCCTTTTCAGGAGTGTTAATTAAATTTAATGTAAAATTACTTTTACTATTACAACATTTTAAAATATTCAAGGTTTGATATATAGCAGCAACAATTTTTTAAATCACTAAGGTTTGATGTAAAATAGCGTACACAATTTTAAAATTTCCCGGTAACTTACATTATTTCCATAGCTAAAAGCAAAGACAAAATATAACGTAAATTTTTTGCTGTATATTACAGACTTTTCTGTTTATACTTTAAGAAAGAAGATGACTATAATTTAAATTGTACTTTTTAATATACAATAAAATTTCCTACCGTCCTCACACCAAGATTTATTTTCCTTTTAAATTTCATAGTTATTTACAAAGTTATATTGAATAAAAATGTTAGATTTTAAATAAATATGTATTTATTATTTGTACGATTTCCTAATTATCTTAAATATTTACACTATTTTATATTACATTTAACACATAAAAGTAGGACAGATCAATACGTTTCCAACGCGCATGAGCAGTGTGTCTGGCAAGACAAAATGGAAGAAGGTGATTTAACGAAATAATTATTATTTTTATCTGTATTTTGTGTGGCGTCGTTATACGCTGACTGCTGTTGTCATATCAGCTGATTGCGTCATTGCATTTATAAAACAATAACGCAAAAACAAAAAACAAGTCGCAGTACCAAGTTGGATATTATCGATTTGGAAATTATAGTGGACGTATAATTCAACCATGAAATTCCAATACAAAGAAGAGCATTCATTCGAGAAGAGAAAGACTGAAGGGGAAAAAATACGCAGGAAGTACCCGGATCGTGTTCCCGTAATTGTAGAGAAAGCTCCGAAGGCCAGACTTGGAGACCTCGATAAAAAGAAGTACTTGGTACCATCGGATCTGACTGTCGGCCAGTTCTACTTTTTGATCCGAAAACGCATCCATCTTCGGCCCGAAGATGCGCTTTTTTTCTTTGTTAACAATGTGATTCCTCCCACATCTGCCACCATGGGTTCTCTGTACCAGGAACACCACGATGAAGACTTTTTCCTCTACATTGCATTTTCAGATGAAAATGTTTATGGATTTTAAATTCTAATTATTTAAAATTTCAATATATCTATTCTATGTGTAGAGTTGTCGATGCATATGGTTATTCTTACTTTTAAGGCTTAGCAATATGGATGTAATATGTTTCGTGGTGATGATTAATTTTTATTTGCAATCTATGCTCACTTGCATGTGACTTCGACTTTGTAAAAGCAATGTTATTATAGTTTTAGTAAAGTACTATTATGGGCTAAAGTATTCCATGTTTCAATTTCTTTTTTTCTGTAAAAGTGTAACAATTCCTGTATTAAAAACAATATAACAAAAACCATAACGTATTTTATTTAACAACAGACAAAATAAAGGATAAAACGCCTTGCCGCCTCCTGACTCAATAAAATACACACAAAAGCATTGTGCAATAACATAATAATAAAACATTGTTTTATGCACGCGTAAAACGCGTTTAAAAGTAAATTATTTTCCCAATGTTAAATGAGTATTATACCTGAACTCTGAAAATACTCTAATTTAAGCATGTACTCTGAAATATTTTTGTAATAATACAGACTGCAGTAACATGGATATTTCCAAACAAAATCTAGGAATTTCGAAAAGATACCAGTAGAATACTTAGTTACTTGTAGCAATTAAAGTGGACCTCACTAACTTTAAAATTATAATAAAAAATATCAAAATATCTATTTGAGCAGACCTGGATAAAAATAACCTGCATACACTATAAAAGTAATGAAAGTTAATATCTATTGACGCCAACAAAAGTAAATTCTGCTTCAAAAACAGAAATGATTGTAGAACCCATTAATTTCGATAAATATTTCAAAGCATAATATTATTAAAGAAGACATGTGAAATGTAATTATTATTGTCATTACTGCTAAAGTGTAGTATGCCGTGGCTGCACAATTTATAGAAGACATTGATATCTCAACGTATCCTCATGAGTAAAGCCAGTGACCTTCAACTCTGGTTTTTATGGAGAATGTGCTGACATTTAATATTATACTTACTAGACAACACAAATAGAATTCTTTTTAGTTTTAAAAATTTTAAACGTCATGTTATCTATAAAATATTAAGGCCTGACAAAATGTAACTTTTTTCTATTTATATGTATTCGATTCGCGCTGAAATTTGATAAGTAATAATCATACAATTTCCTATAATTAAGGCTAATCAAGGATAAAACTAATAATGTTATCAATTGCGTTACACCCACTGGCAGTGCCGGTTATGAGTAGTTTCGAGAATAACATATAATTTAAGGTAATTTTCCATAAGTTTAAAGTAATGGACGATAGTACATTACACATCAGAATTGATTGTATATGCAGTTTATTGTTTGTTATCCATATTTTTATAAATTTTGTATAGGAACCAAAAACCATTGCAATTTTCTAAACAAAAGATAAAAAATCATCACAAAGAAGAGACAATTGTAATTTACTAGCCTACATACTTATGTTTTTCGTGGTAATTTATGTATTTACTTCAACTCCACTCAACTCGTCGTTTCCATCAAACCATAGAATTGAGACCTTATTAAAACACAAACTGGTGATTGCATCCGATTATGATCATGGAGGACTTAAAGTTATTTACAACAGTACTTCCATAAGAGCAGGCAAACGATTTAAGGTATATAAATAAGAAATAAAGTGTAAGGAGTTACAAGCTCCATCGAAGAAGCCCAAACCAACCTTATTTGCTAGTGACGTACAATTCTAAAACAATAAGGAAGGCTCTGGCGACCGGCTGATTGTGATGCTGGAAACTACCTTGGCCCCCCGAGGGCAACAAACGTAGGTGGAGCGACAAGCGGTAGGTACTCGGCAATCCCCAATCCGCATCCCGAACGTGGGGATTATGAGCAAGTCTTATTTGGGGAGGTCTATTTCCAGTAGTTGACTGAGACAGGCTGATGCTATTAAAATAAGAAATCTGTTATAAAACTGACGGCATCGCTGATAGGTAACGATACCTATGTAAAATGAAGCAGTTCTAGGCTCTTGGATTTGTTATCATTAGTAATATAAATTATTAATGAGGCATTATGGTGTTCATTGCTTATTATGAAACAGCATTTGTAATTTTCGACAACTTTTTTAAAAATAATTCATGAAAAAAAAATCGAATTTAAAACTAATTGTTCTGCTGTTTACATTGATCGGCCGTTGACATAATTATATACTTAGCAGCTATGTACAAATAAAGAAATCAAAGTGAAGTAAAATTAGTCAGTTTCAGTACATAATCCTATTAAATACTCAAATAATGAACACTTTAACACTCAAGCATGAGTTTATAAGTGAAAAATAAAAATGCACAGGACATCTATATTTTTATTTCTTTATTATCATTCTTATTATTATTACAAAGAGAATAAAAATATTTATAATGTAAGGAAATGTTTATCTTAATTCTAATATTAAATACTGGGTTAATTAAGAGACACTTGCAATACTGATTTATCTGTGTTAAATATCAGAACTCCATTAGCTTCAATACAATATTCCAACAGAGAGATACTCAACAGTGGTTCAAATATCATAAATATTGAAAAGCAAAAGTATTTTTCAGTTGTAGTACCTTTTTACTGCACTCTTGTTCTCTGGTTCATATTATAAACAAAATGTACACCCTGCATTGTCATCTTCTCTTTTCAGATATTAAGTTATTATTATTCTCAGACCATTAAATTAATTAATTGTCTTTTAAATGAAATTGTTAATTTGTAATTTCTTTCACTTCGTTAACGACATTTCGATTTTTTATAGCGAAACTGACAGTTTGTGTCTTTTAAGTAACCCTGTATGGGTCTTACCAAAACACTATCACTTTTTTGCAATAAACATCAATTAAATTCATAATCTAGGTTTAAGTCTAGTTCTCCACACCAATAGTGTGATAAGTTTTAGGAAGCCAAATAAAATGGAATTCAGTAAACATAGCCAGTTCTATTCTCTGTTACGGAGGAGATTATTCACGTGAGACAAATTGAAGGCCAGAGATATTATATTGAACAAATATCTTGCTATTCTGGCATAAAAAAGTAGTTCTGTATCAACCAGTCGCAATACTTATACGTGCTGTTTCTACAATGTATAACAAGGTCACATTCCATTCATAGTAGCACACAACAAAATTTAATAATGTTCTAGGTATCATGAATTGGACCAAAATAATTCTAAACAGTCAAAATTAATATACAAATTTTTCTTCCTTAGAAAATATGACAAAAATAATCTTTCCTTCCTCTATAGAACTACTATCGTAAATTACGTTAAATATTACAAAATAGAACCAAAATTACACTTTAGCTTATAAAATCCTTTACCTTTACAATGTCAAATAAATATACAACAAAAATACAATGGATTACTGATGGATCAATAATATAGATAGGAATCACTGTGACTTATTCAATACAAATGTATAATTTTAATTAATATGATCATAATTCTCGGAATATACTGTCTAAGCTGTGGGGCACATACAACTATTATGTCACTGTAAATAAATGTATTGTAGTATGTACATACTTATTGAAAATGTATGTTGCTCTTATATTTCGTGCAAATTAATAATAGTACAATTTAAGAGAAAAAATATTTTTATGCAAAAATGTTGTGTCTCTAAATAATTATAATTAATCACAGAAATCCAATATTCACGGAAAAAAGTTTTAATACATGGGAGGTTGGCGCTATAAGGGTGTTTTATTATGGAATTAGAATTTGAATCTACACCAATTAAGTTAAAGACTGATATATTGGGTTGATATGAAAACGAGACTGCTAATAAAAGTGACCACGAGATAAGGGCCAGCTCGCGGTTTCCACGGCTAGGTGAGCATATTATAAGTACCTTCTATATCTTTAATATTAATGAAATTGTGCATGACGCAGCCTTCTTCTGACGCCGCCATTAACCTTACATAAGGTCAGACGGAACTGCGTTGTATTTACCAAGATTTAGCTCTGTATCACATCACTTTGCTGATTCGATTTGGTCAACAGTGAAATAAACATTGAATAAACTACATAATAATACTCTCAATTTCATAAGGACAGCAGTACATTCATGAGAACAGTGGGTGTGCCCAGGACCCAAGGGGAAAATTAGGTGTGGGGGCTAAATGGGAGCTACGAAGATTATGGTAAATATAGTAAGCTTAAAATTAGAG
>DWME01004797.1:0-15800 GCA_018244795.1 Parelbella ahira ahira | reverse complement strand
GGAATTCCGTCCGATGTATAAAGTTATTATACTACAGTGTGTTTTTGTAATAAATATTTTTTTCTATGAATGCTCATTTCTTACCAATGTTTTTTTTTTATTTTATCTTATCAACAAAATTGCCTCAAGCTTTTAAATATTGCAACGAATTGATTAATAACAACGTTAAAAGCGTAATATAACGAAATAGTACATCTGTGCATACTAAGATAACGTATGGACCATCATTATCGGCTTTCTAGAAACGTCTACCGAGGGAAGCGAAGCGTGCGAAGCCAGTGCACTACAACAGAGGCGTCCAACATATTTAGTGTACTATTTAACAATTAAATAACAATAATTATTGCTCTATTAGTAAATGTGTAAAAACTCATTTTTCATGCAGAATAGGCTCGTGTTTGTTTGCAATTTCACCTGATGAAAAACGAGATACAGTCTAGGACGTGGCATGTTTGCCTAGAAAGTGCCTATACACTCTTGTGTTGAAATTTCAGGTTATACGAATCAAGAAATATGGACGCCGGCAGGTATTTCCATTCAGTCTCAGTCTGTAGAAGGGAATTAGAGAGTCGCTCCGTCCTGCTCAGAGAAGGGTCTACAAGACGTGGATGTGTCAATATACTAAAGCATAATAATATAATTAGTTGGGAGGTATCCATTAGTTCGTTAGTGGGAAGTATTTTTTGCAAGGCAGTGCCATGGTAGTTATTAGAGATCTATATCCAGCTGTGGGCTGACACGGGATGATGATGATGATGATGACGAAGTATTTAGTCGATTTAGTCATTTGTCTAAGAACACAAATATCACTCCTCAATAACCTGACCCGGCATAGGATTTGAACCGAGGACCTGCCGATTAGCTGTCGCGCTTAGCACTCGACCAACGAGGCAGTCTTATATAAATGAAGGTTTTGGATAAGAAACAAAACTTATTGTTAAAGGACTGAAATCAGTCCAGTAGGTTTCGCGTGATGCACGTACAACGTCAGAGCCCTATCATTTTACTTGTAAAAATATTAAACGTGTATAAAACAGGAACTTTCAATTGTTCAGTATATATTTAAATGGAACTTAAAGGAAGAGTAAAATATCTATGACCTGAAGTCCTACATTAACTAGTTCTTGGGACATCGCGCTAACTAAATGTGGTGCGAATAATACACCCCAATAAAATGAAAAGTTCACGCCCGATTTCCAGAAGGGTTCGCAGAATCTACAGTTAATAGTAACTGAAACATATTTAAATGTCAGTATATTAAAACATTGAACACCTGGCTGGTCATTCACAAATAGATTTGCACCCGGTGTTTTCGAAAATAACTAATAACTGCCCCGTCATTTGGGTCAGTAGGAAACGTTACTGGCCCAGTTATATATAACCGGGCGACATGTTTGTCCCAAGAGTTACTGTGTCATGTCATTATCAATAGACACTCGGCTTTAACCAATGAAGAGTTGGTCGTATTGCCGTCATCTTGGATTTTGAATATTGTTTGAAAAGATGCAGTTACGAAGGAAAGCAGGACTGGCGTGTTTTGACCAAATAGGTTAGATTAGATTAAGATTAATGATCAAGATTAATAAGATAATAGATTAAGTTAAAGTTATTTTGAAAATGTCCGCGATGCACGAAGTATGTTGATGTATACCTATATTTAATGTATACCGTCCATTCCTCTCCGCTCCTAAAACATATTCTAGGCACATATGTAAAACAATATGTAAATGACTGCATATCATAGCACTGTACGTAGCCACACGTGTGTTGCTCCCAACCAGAACATCATCACAGTTACGGACTTTGCAATGGTCTGGTTTATGCTGGAGTATGGCAAAAGACTCATCGTATTTTTTATAGGATTTATAACAACACTGGTGAAAACTGGGAACACTACACTCCTCTGCCTACTCTTTCGGAGAAGCACAGGCGTGATGTTATATTATGTCAACAGTAACTGATAGCAACGCTGCAAGAATTGTTAACACACATTAGTCCAATTAGTGTAAAACGAGATGATGTAAGGAACCCTCATAATGCTCAGTGTTAAAATTTAATTAAATCCGGACAATTTTCCATCACTGCTGAATCACTAGTAATAATAAACCCTATTAAGCAGAAGTTCCATTGTTAGTCTGTTAATACCTGCGTATGTTAGCCTGATTTATTAATATTTACGTAATTAAAACACGTAATGTGTGAGTTTAGAACAAAAGCAATCTTGATAATTGCCTGTCAATCTTAATGTGAGGCTTCCGTTATATTTTCGTGTTTTTAATTTGAAATTCCTACATATATTTTCGTAGATACTTGATGTTAGGATGAAACGTTAAATGAAACAAGAGTTATTAGAACTCTGCCAACGACTACGTTATTCGATGATGATGATAATCCAGAACTTTCAAGGCACATATTCTTTAAACCACGCTGCATCTCACAGCCATCAGCCGCGTTCGTAGGCAAACAGAAATCGGTATTTAAAAAATAAATATTTTTGTTTCTTATGTATACTGAATAATATCGAATTGATGTAACTATAGGTTGATATAACGGGAAGCGTACGTATTTTGAATTTACATAATACACTATTGGCCTTAACCATTTCAAGACATGCAAGTGGGGGAGGTAGATTATTTAATTTTTTTTTTTTATTTATTATCTCATTTACTCATAGGTTTCTAGCAAATTTACGGTAATGGCTATGATTGATTATTGTTAATCATTTTGCCAGTTCATGGATAATACAGGGTTTCTAACGAGGGTTTTTTAAATACTGAAGTGGTAGAAGTGCTTACTATGTTTTTAATACATACTACATAGTTATTGTAATCAATGTTAAGCTAACATGTTCCGCTAAATATGGAAATATACAAAAAAATACAAACCAAAGAGGCCACCTGTGTCAGCAAACCGTCGAACTCAAGAGATAACAAGGCAATTCGTACACTTCAAGGGTTTTCACTTCTCATTTAAGACGTCCATCAAAATAATTGTCCATAATCGCATACTGTATTTGACAAAGAAGTGCTAATTGTAGGGTAGCCGGTGACATTGTCATTTCTCTTTTGCCATTCGAACAAAGCGGACGTGTTGTATGTAGTTTACATAAGTAAGTTTAGAGTAAAATTCAAAATAATATTGGGTATATATACACAGTGTAGTTATACATATTACAATTTGAAGTATTATACAATTATACGAAGAATATTTATTATTATACACAGTGTGTATATACATATTACAATACGAAGTGTTTAAATTAAAGTATATAGAGGCAGTAAATGTAATCTATATATGTAAACAAAATTATATAGGTAGGTACTGCTGTTGTGCGCTTATCACACAAACAATTATTAAAGTTTTAACAATATTCAATTTATACCGATTTTTTTTAAGATGAATAAAGTATATTTTTGCTTTCAACACTGTAATTCAAGAAGCGATCTGAATAAATACCGAAGATAGCAGGAGTGATTGATTAGAGGTAAAATCATGTTTTGGACAAGTAAAATAGGTATAACTTTTCCCGCGGCGGGAACTACTTAACCCTAGGAGACCACCATGTTAGTTAACATAAATATACATTGTAACTGGCAACCCTGAGGCGGTGAAACCTTGGATGCGTAAGTAACAAACAAATGTTAGTTCACGTCAGCGCATGGAAACACCATGGCATTCGTATGGTAATGAGCTTGGGAAACTGTTCAGTGTGATACGTATTCACATAGCCAAGATCGGCATGGTGGCATTACATTTGCTATATCTATATATCACACGTTAAATTCTAAAAATACTTTGCCGAGTTTAATTTCAACTGCATAGAATCATAATATTTGAATGAGGGGAGCAATGAGATATTTCATTAATACATAGCCAAAATCTCAGGCTCTTTGATGGAAATCAAATTTAAAAAGTTGTCACGGCTTCATTCAGGCAAATTGTTGTCAGTTACATAGTTAAATAGCCCGTTGGAAAAGCAGCGATAGAATATCTAAAATCTGAGGTTTAAGTCATTCACCCAAATTATTTGTGCTCTTAATTTAAATATGAGTTACTACGCATAACGATGAAAAGAAACATAATTAGGAAAAGTTTCACCTTACATTTCTATATAATGTTCTCTCGGGTGTGTCTTGCCTGTCGACTTGAGGAGCGTGGCACACAATGACTTCGAACTTCGTTCAGAGAGAAAACCCTGTCCAGCAGTGGGATCATTAAACAGTTATTGAGACAAAATTAATCTATTAGTCATATTTCTGCATGACGATGAGTATGCATGCATGACTCTATTCGATCGAGGATTCGTGTTGATCTAGCGGGATAAGAGCCCCGGATTCAAGTCCTATAAAAGAAGCATGCCAGTAGTATAGTAAATATGTAGGTCTAGCCATTTACCTATTTAGTTGTACTTGAATGTCCCCATACCAAAAGATATCATATTATTTGGTATACAAAAAGACAGACAGTTTGCATATATTCATTTTTTCGTATACATTACTCTTCATCCTTTTAGTAAGTAACACCAAAACAGTTGAATATAATATGTTCTTATTTCTGAATTCATTTTACGAGCGCTCAGAGTTTTGTTTTATGATTTCATTTTAGTAGCATTGTTCACGTATCTATATTTTTACAGGGGTACTTATTTTTCAGTAGGTACCTAACACTGTTTACAATTTTATCTTCCTTTAAACATTCCTTTTAGTAGTACTCTCTACAGCTCCATTCCACACATATGTACATTCTACTAACATCATTTTTACTTTTATATCTTTCTTTTTAGAAGCACTGTAAGTATACAGTTTAATGCTTTTTAAGATATTTTTAGCAGAATAGTCGTTATTTCAACATTCGTATATACTTTTTAGTAACACCATTAACACTGATATTTTCCTACATAATTATTCATTTCTGTAACGCCTTGCGAGAAATTCATAATGGTGCATTATGATAGCCGCGCGCTGTAACGCGAAGAGAAACTTTACGCATCAGGCGTGTAAGAAAGTTGGTCAATTAACATTCCACGATGATAATAATAATAATATGCATTTTACACCCAATTCCAGGCCCGCTTTGATTCATGGCGGGCCGCGGTAGATGTTATCACCGTCAGCGCCGCGTAATTGATGGTGTTAAGAAATTTTAGTGAGCGTTATCAGTGGTCGTATGAATAATGATGTAATTTATTAATATGTATCTCTTGGTTATTATTATTATCTATCGTCACTCCAAGTTTCTCGTGAGGTAGGCAGAGAGCACCGAGTGCTACATAGACAGATATAATGAACGTGTTTATCATTACGACTTGTCTAAGCCTAGAGATCTTTAGAAACCTAGTAACTTGGTAATTTTATTAATATAAATATTTTATAGCTAATTAACAACAATTAATTATACATTCATATGTATAACAGGAAATGGAACAACGCCGTGGATTGTAGGTAACTGTAATATTTGAGACTCGTTTGTTTTTATATAACTACATAGTTTTGAATGTAATCTGCAATCGCAAATTACAATTAAACAGAATAAACGAAACGGCAAATAAAAACTAACATACACTGTTATTTTATAGTTATTCGACATAACGTTCATAATTCATTCTATTCACCGATTATTTATCTGATTACATTTTTCGGTTATTGTCATTTTATTTTTAATTTATATATTTTCCCGGGCTACACTAATGAAGTACGCCACTAGGCATTAAATTCGCCCTTTATGCCTGCTTATTGTGTACAAGAATAAATAAATAAATGGATACATAACCCTGTAGAAAATCTCTAAAGCCGTGTGTATATGAAAAGCGCAATGAATATAGAAGAACCAGGTCAAGTCTGTAAACAGAAATATTTGGCTATCGGTGCTCTCTACATATGTCGTAAGGGACCGGGCGTGATGATATAATAATAATAATATAAGTAGTGTCTAAAACATAATGTGACCTTCCACTCGAAGTTTTCCTCCAGCAGTATGACATAGGGTTCTTCGAGAAAAGCGCAAAGAGAGCTCTCCTTCAAAGCCGGCAAAGCATTGGCCACTCCACGGGTGTTGCAAATGTCCATAGGCGACGGTGACCACTTACCAGCAGGTGGCCCGTCTGCGTATTTGCTAGGTTTAATATTAAATAATGAAAGAAAAAAATCTGAACATGACGACCGAAATGTCACACAACATGCGTCATCCACGCTATGGTTGAAATAAGTAGCAAGATATCGTAAATGTTATTTAACTAACCTATGATGTCACTTGTATCAATAATGAAACATTACGTAATGAAAAGGCTTCCATTTATCTCTAATAAGAATCGGTCTGAGATTGAATTTATATGTTATTTAAGTATTTAGATTGAGCAATTTTGTATTGAAAATCTTTTATTATGTATTTATATTGTTTTACTATTTAATATTTCGTGAATATTTATACAAATTATTATAATGAGTTAAGTCGATACATACATATGTATATAATCAGGTATTTATATTGTATTGTAACGTACCAAAAATGTTTATTTACAAGATGCTTGAAATATTCCCGAAAGTTAATTGGATCGATTCGTATACCTACTACGGGTACTTTCAGAATCCATGCAGTATTTTTCAAGGGATTAAAAATTGTTAAAAAAGTAAAAATAAAAGAAATATATAACAAATATTGAAAGCATCGAGAGGTCCTGGATCCGATGCTCGGGTTGGGTATTGGGTTTTTCTACCCTAAAATTCTGTAGTAATAGCTTATAGTTTGGATTTGTGCCTCATATGTGTCAATGGACTTTCCAGCAATTCCACAATGAGACATAACGTCACTGATGAAACCTGGGAGAGTACTGTACTCCTCTGCCTACCCCTTCGAGGATTAAAGGCGGAATGTTATTGTCCACGTAAAACGATTACCGTGGACACCGTATACCTTCGAGTGACAAGATAACACACCATAGATCACACGGAGCCTTGAAATTTCATATTTACTCACACGTTTACTGAATGCCTGTTACAATGTTGATTATAATTGCAAATGTCAACGATCGACGAATCCACATTCCTCGCAAAACGTGGCGCCACGAAATGTTTACAAGAACGTATATATAGATACATGTATGTATAATAGACACATATGTATATAATACTTATGTTGTGTTCAAACACGCATGGTACAATTCTAGAAGGTTATCGCACGAATCAGTCGTACTAGGGAAATAACAAATTGTTTTAAGTAATTTAAATTGCAGATATAGCGTTTGTTACGATGCATAATAATTGTAAAAATCTGATAAGTTATGGCATTCTGAAATTTTTGCCCCTCGTCGTCAATTTTGAATGGAATTTCCATGCTCCGGAAAGCATTTTGTTCAGGCAGACTCATTAACGTTAGGTTATAAAACTACTTGATAATGTTTGAGGAGGATAACAATGCTAGTTAGACTTTGGTCCACAACGTAATTTGCAAAAATATAACTCTAGTGTATAGGTTTTTTCATAACATTTTTCTTTACCGTCACAACCAGTGACATTCCTTTAAAAAACGAACATTTTTTAAATATGGAAGTAAGCGCCGGGGTCGTATCTCAAGATCTTCGGAGTGGGAGGTTGAATTCTAAGTCGCTATCATTGATGCTATGTATATGATAATATGTACATATATGTTATGTATAATATGTATAAGCTACGTATAATATATGTATGCTATGTATATAATAATAATAACAAAAGTGCAACAACCCCATTAGTCCATCAGCGCGTACGAAATGATTGTCACTCGATTACTGCAGCGAAGGGTTGCAAATTGTCTATTTATTAAATTGTAAGTACCTCGCAGCTATGCAATTTGTGTTGTAGCCGCGCCAATGAGGGATGAACTGGAAATTCCAATTTTAATTTACCCTTTATGTACCGTGTATTCTGATGCCAATATTATTGTATTGTGTTTAATTGCTATGTTGTCGTTAATAACACAGACGTACTGTTCATATACACATGTAGAAATCCAACTACATATCTGCTTTATACTTTATTATATATCTGACAATATAGTCAATGTCAAAATATTTAGTAAATCCTACTAAAATTTTAATGTTCTGAAAGGCGGAAAGAATGAATACGTTAGATTAATACGTTTCGTTCACTCTTTATTGTAACTACTTATGTAGATCGTATTCGCTCCACCCCGGGCACAAGCAATCATGTTTGCACGGAGTAAAAACATAATAACATACATGTAACATTAGATGTAAAAGGTAAAGTAAGATGAAAATAATGCAAGTTAGTACTCCAGGTCTCAGACGTTATTAAAATTTTGAGATATCTCGCAATCACTACACTTGCCAATAGTGATGATAAAATTAATAATTACAGATATTTTTATTTATTCCATTAGTACCCTGACAATAAGATGTCAATATTTTTGACACGAATAAATCATGACGATTAGCTCAGAGACTGAAAGAGAAAGAAACTAGTTACGCACCATTTCACTTTCATCGTTAGTGGTCACTTCGCCCCAGGACCAAGCAATCATGTTCAGACCGAGTAAAAACAACTTGCATCTAACGATCTGACAACAGACAAAAATGGTCTGTTGTTTTTTTGAATTTAGAAGTCACGACGCGAACCGCCATTAGTGTTTGGTAAAAGGGCGTTGTATAATGCGGATAAATTTTCGAATTATGAATAGTTTTCGAAAAGCAAACGTAATAATACGCTTGTTGATATGAGGGGGGACGAATTATGTTAAAGTTATGGAATAAAATATTCTATATACTTACACATTATCGGGTAAATGTGTGATTGATAGAACTTGCTGTTGATTGTATGACATTACCAATATAATATTTCATTAATTATCTCTTTTGTCTTCATCGAAGCAACGTTAAAACAGAATTGTTGGTTACTAACAATATTTTGAACTTCCCTCCAACAGTAATGCGATATGGTACATAGTTTATAAATTTATGTAACTAAATTGTGTAAGCTTCCGTAACTAATTGACTAATCGTGCATTTTTGCTTTGATCATACCAATGAACTATTTGAAGCAGAAAAAAATGCATTCCTCGCTGTCCGCAGTGCAGTAGGTACTAGTATAACCCCACGTGTAAATAATCATTTGAAAACAAAATGAGTCAGATTTGTAGGGTGACCACCCAGCGTGAAGTTCTAAGGCCGTGAGCATTGCGTATAGAGAGGGCCAATTTCCAATTAAAATCGCCACAGGTGGCCGCCAGGGGGCAGCACCGAGAAATAGATTAACCCGGCCGAGGAGACCGCCGCGCCCGCCTACGGGTTAAACCGTTACAGCTAAAGACATCATCAAATTAAAAGTAATTATTCTACCTTTATAAGTTTTACGGCGTTTCGAAACTCAATTAAGATGCTAGAATGTTCTTTTTTATTCTAAAAGCTTAAACCACATAATACTTATGTTACTAGAAATTAAAATTTTGAATAATGAAAAATGTACATATCTCTCTAAATTCAAAACATTCCTTCTTTATACCCACATTATTCTTTGTCCAACGGCGCGCGAACATTGAATAATCTAATAACTAAAGCTAATCTAATAACTAAAACGTTTAAAAGTCGAATAACTATAATAATTTAAAAATTATCAGCACCTTTAAATTATCTAGGTACTAAAACTGTTAATATCAAAAACAGGACCGCAATAAAGAAACCCATTTGTCAAAATACTCATTACGAGTTATCGCTGGGGCAGTCGATGTAATGTGCACGAGCCACGCAGCGGCCTATAGCTTTCATTGAAACAGTTGCGACCTATTTTATAGATGACCCGACCTTATTCCTCCTTCGATCCCCGGCCGCCCTCGGCCAAGGTTCCGTTCGTTCCCATACAAAAGCAGGTCATTGTCTGCTATATTCTCCATTGTGTTTACTCTCTTGTTTGACGAAAATTAAACTTTGCTATAAAAAAGACCAAGGTTTATAGCTGAACTATCTACTATTTATTTTATCAGCTATTGCTTTGCATTAAGTTTAGTAATATTTAGATCATTATTATCACAACGATCTGCCAATTGAACTGCGGTTTAGTCGCCTGGTATTTCGGCATGGAGTCGGGGGACGTATGTATTAATTCTCCGCCCTTACATAGATGACATAACCAAACAGCTGATTAACTATCATCATCATCATCATATTAGTCTCTACCGTTCCACTGCTGAACATAGGCCTTTCGCAAGTGTGCCATAACACACGATCTTCGCAGATCTCACCTCTTGATTCACTATGTATATATGTATAGAAATGTTTAAAACATACTTATATAGATAATTTTATACCGACACCGAACAAATATTCGTTCTCATGACATAAGTATTTGTCGGGCTTATGAGATCAATTCTTACTCAGCAATTAAATCTATCACAGGATGCAAAACCCCTAATTCCCTGTATCGCCTAGGTTAACTGAATATGTTATATCGTCACGCCAGGTCCCTTACGAAGTGGTCAGAAAGCAGCGAGCAACATTTTTTCCTGTCCTTACCCAAACATAACATGCTTCTATATTCATCAATCTCTTCATACATATACCATCTGAATATTTAACGGCAAAAAAAGATACGTATTTATTACAATCAGTTCGAAACAACAAATACGCGTCTAATGCTAAAAGATAAAATGCCGGCGGCTAAAAGATAAAATGGCGCCGGTACGAATTTTATCATTTAGTATTAGACCGCGCGATACGCTATCAACGTATATATCTCGTACGTGACATGTGTTAGTTTATGCTAATGTCATGATTCGGACCGTTTCAAACAACAAATGTTACCTTCGGCATATCTGATTGTGCATATTTGTTCCTATGTACTCCTATGCGCTTTATATATTTCACACATTCCATTCAAAAGTATTTCTGAACGATTCTCAAAGTTTCAAAATTGGTAGTCCGTGTTTTTTGCTCGCTTTAAACTGTATTAGCTCAATTTAATTATACATCTTGGAAAAATCATAATTAATGATAATTACTCTTTATTGTACACTACTATACATAAAAAATGCAATAAATAAATGCTCTGGCTTGAAAAAAGTATGTATTAACTTAAATAATAAATGATGACCGAAACGGTGAAGTTGTCAACTATAAGTGAAAAGTGTACGCTCATAACGCGACCGCGTTAATATCTTCGAAGGATTTCATACACACACTAGAACACTTCAAGGTGCGTGAACATAAAAAGGAGCTATTGTTTAGTTATATTTAAGACTATGATGATTATTCATTATTGAGACGAAGAACTAACTTTTTTCATAAACCAGCGCAAATCATCTGCGAATCTTAATTACGCGATTATTTTTTTTTATTTCCTGCCTCTCTGTACCTTAATAAAGTTGTTACACGTTTAAGAGATATTTCTCGTAACGAAACGATGATAAGAGAAATATATGTAATAGTTACAATATATTTTATCCCATATACGACGCGTGCGAGATAATTTAAGGCTTAAATTGGGACGTCACAGCGACTTATCTATACAGTGAGAAAATACCCTTTATCAGATTTTTTGAGATTGTCTAATAATAGTTTCGCATGCCCAATAATTGTACAATAAAAGTTTGAAATCAAACCAGATTTTTTTATACACTATGAGATTTTTTGCAGCAGGATAAGTTTTTTGAAAATAGAAAAAGAAAATTGATAATAATTGAAAAGACTACATAAATACAACATGCAAGTGCCAAGTTGTCGTGCACGGATTATACATGTACGTACATATTACATATAGCAGCAGTGGAAGCATACACATGGCAGCAGTGGAAACATACATATGGAAGCAGTGGAAGCATACATATGGCAGTAGTGGAAATTATATTCTCCTTAATTGAAAAAGAACGATATCATATAGCGGCTTACTTATATACAGTTTTTATATTACGGCAGACGGATTGTTCACACAACACACATAATACATATTTCTCGAATAAAAAAAACTGATTTTGTAAGTCTAAAATATAAATTGGGAATAAGAGGTTACAGAGTCGTTGCGATGTACAGCCCTTCATTATCCCTTTGTTACAGCTCTACGGTGGAGAGTCGTCACGCGTTACTTTCACATTGCGCTAGGGCTGTCAATTTCGTAAAATATTTTTTTTATTACCGAACATTGGCTTTACTGCCTGATTGGAGAATCGAGTCTACGAGACTCACGCGCGTGTTTATAATGAGCAATGAATATAGAAAAAGCATTTAAGCTCTGTAGGGATAGATATTTTTGGCACTCGGATCTTTTCCTACCCCGCTAAGAAAACTGGCGTGATGATGTAATAATAATATCGCCGACCACGACGCCGCAATGTATGCACATATATGGTCACACTTGATATGAAACCTTAAAGCCGTGTCAGATCGCATCTCATGGGATCACGATTATCATAAAAAGAAGGAAAAGTGCAGCATGTTGGGAAATACGGATTTTAGAAATTGCATTACCACAACTCTATAAGGCAATGTTTACAGGATATTTACAATTGTTACTGTGGTTTGGTTCGCACATTTGTTTTTACCACGCACGTGTACAATGTGTTATTTACTTCTATCTTAGGTTTTCCCGGAGCTTTATGTCATGGGGCTCCTAAAGAAAGGCACAAAGAGAGCTCTTCTTCAAACCTGCCAACACTTGGCTACTCCATATTGGATATTATGTTTATTGATGATGATGACTACTTACCAACGGGCCGCCTACTTATTTGCCAGAATAAATATAAAATGAAACTTAATTCATGTAAAGGAATAAGTTATGTAAAGCGTACTCTACACTCCTTTACCTACCTCTTAGGCGATTATTGGCGTGATGTTGCTTTTTTATTATAAATATCTGCAATTCTGAATACTTCTCTGAACTAATACAACTGCGCCCTTTTAGTATTTTTTTAATACAATTAGTGGTAACCCTAGTACAACGTAGCCGTCTAAACGAATTATGTTTACCCAGCGTTCAAGCAACACTCGAGATGCTGGCTTGCCTCATGCCGTGGCGCAACAGCTCAGTGATTAGAGGAGAGGGCTCGCCAACCGTGAATGTTATATCTCCATCATTAGACGATTATAGCCAACACGGGAGAGTAGACATTATTGGAGAACGTTCATGATGATGTTATGTTAATAAATCACACACGATTTATCGATATTAAGTTAGTAATTGTGGGGTATGGCCTCATATTTGTTCAATATAATAATATCTAATATTATGTTGATTGTTGTTTAAGATTGAGTTGACTTGATAAATGTTGGTTAGACGACTACAAAGATCATCCTTTCGAATTCTATCAAGTGGATGTTTCTTTACGATGTTTTCTTTCAGCGTTGCAGAAAGTGATTTTTAATCTTAAAATGCTCTTTAGGTTCTTATATTGTTATGGTCATACATATTGACTATCTATGAAATGAAGTATATAGAAGTATAATAAGGATATAGTATATAGAATCTATTGTAGACTGCTCATGTTAGAGCGTCTCACACTTGACCAGCGTGGCCTAAACCCTCTCATTTCAGATCTCCTACCCTTCTTCTAACAGTGGAATGATAAAAGGGTCGAGAGAGAGAAAAATAGGCTACTTTGAATGTAGTCGTGGCATGTTACATAAGAAGTACAACATAAAATTTGTACAATCAAAATAAAAAACAGACCAATAATCTTACGTTCTTAACAACATTGCCTCACGCGAGGAGCTACAGGTGGACAGGTCAGGGGCGAGGCTGCATTACTGTCGAGGGCAATAAACCAATGTGCAGGTCAAATGAGAGGTTTAAGAGCCAAACATAATGAGAAACCATTATAACATTGATAGAGTAGTAAACAAACAAATACATACAAACAATCACACATAAATGTCTTCAATAGACTAGTCATTATACAAAAAAACAAACACAATATATGCAACAACCACACACGTTCAAAGATTAAGTACTTTTATAGACGTGTCGTTATAAGTACATGACATTTGTAGATAGAAAAAACGATAGAAATATGTCAAAATCATAGCCCGTAGCTGGTGGTAATTATTTAGTCTTTATGATGATGATAATACGTCTGTAATGTGAGATATATATATGTATATCTACAGGTAAAAGACTGTTTAACAGTTGTAGACATTAAATTCATTCAATCATTCATCGTTGAAAAGTGATTAAACTTTTTTATCAGCTTATTATCGATGTGTTATTAAGAAACAATTAATCAGTTATCAATCGTAACTCCAAGTAGGTATGTGCCAATCAAGAGGAACGCCATTGTTTCTAAGATTTTGCAATCACGAAGCATTGTGTCGACATTGCGAGCACTTGTCTATGATATTATGTGATATCAATATTCAATTCACTTTCAACTTCTCCATGGAGTTGTCTGAAGCGAGGGAAATCTGCCGAACTGCAATTTGCACCGTAGCGTGAGAATCTTGCCTTACCCTTTTCAGTCTGAGCGGAATAATAAAATACTTGATGACGATGTCATACGGAGCCTGGACGACGACACTCGCGGTGCGACTGGTCCACCTATTTAAGGTCGCTCAGTGAGCTATGGAGCTCGGCGTCTCTCTAAAGGATCCAATCCGAAATGAGACGATCCGACATAGAAATAAAGTTATCAACAGAGCCTGAAGGATTAGCAAGCTGAAGTGGCAGTGGGCTAGTTACATCTGCCGCAAAACCTATAGCCGGTAGAGTAGACGGGTTCTGAAGTGAAGACCACGTCTGGGCTAACGTAGCGTAGGACGCCCTCTAGTTAGGTGGAGTGATGATATACGCTGTGTAAGGATGGTGTTATTTGACAATCGGTACGCTCTGTATACACCGTAAGGAACTGCCGTGATGTTAAATTAATAATAACAATAGAAATTGCTGTCGTATCTAATGTAACGTCCAATTTATAAATAAACAATGCAATGATATAAGAAGCCAGTCTAAAACAAAAATAATGTTACAAGGTAAGTTCTAAAAGTGCCGAGCTAAATTGAACCGCTAAGACTCAGCAGGTCTACCTTTTATATCTTTTACAATACCCTTGTAAGGTAGAAGTGTAAGTCAATCAATACGGTTGCCATTGTCTCCAGTTTCGCAATTTCCGCAAATTGTCCTAATATCGTCAGCACTTTCTTGTCTCTGCTGATAATTACCGCAGTTTGGTCTCTGCACACTGTAAAGTCATTAACAATTACATAGTACCCACTGTACGTTGTGTTTTATAGACACTGGTATTTTATTATCATCAAATAATCTATGGATTTAATATTGTATTGAGCGATTTCTTATCTAAAGTATTTGTTCAACAACTTCGTTGTTATCTCAGGTGTAATTGTATTATCATATAATTAATTATTTTAACTTCTGTTCAGGTTGTAGCTACTTTAATTTGATAAAATACAATGAAGACAATTAAGGCAACTTTCTAGTATTAAATAAAAGTTAAAACGAATTCTGTCAAAAATAAAAAAAATCGCCTCGTAATAGATAAAATACAGGAGTGATATTACATTGTGTAAATTGAATAGAAAGAGAAACACCAGTTTCCAGTTGTGTAAAAATTTTTTTTTACTTAATCCATGTGATTGACGACTGATTGCCGCTGCAGAAGAACACAATAAGTACACCCTTAACTTAAATTCGCATTACAATTACCTGATTTAATTTAATAGACACACAGTATGCATAGACCCTATCTGTTTGTAACGTCGTCCTATTATACGTACAAGCAAACATTCGCACGGCGTGAACTCCGATAGCGCGCCAGTAAATGTTAGCGTTGAGAAATTAGTTGATCACGCTTCTGTCCCGAACGCTACTGTTACA
>DWME01004796.1:0-15801 GCA_018244795.1 Parelbella ahira ahira | reverse complement strand
TTTGTCAATTGATAGTTGATTCACAATTATTAATTTTATATACGATCTACAAGAATTTATTTATAGGATATTGTTTTAGCAGTTGATCTGATATCTAAAACCTTTTCTTGTCGATGACACAATTTATGGTGGAATCAATAAATTGATTGAAGAATAACATAATCCATCGCTCGTCGAACCATTTTCGGGAATAAAATACATATGTATGTATTTATACATATGTTTGTATAAGTACGTACATATGTATATGTAGGTATTCGTACTTATATCCAAAATTAACAAAACAACAGTAAAATATTGTATTTAAAATGAAATTGTATTGTATTTTGAAACTATTCCAGGTTCTTTATGAAGAACCGTCAGTAATGATGTCGACCTGGCAACGATAACTTTAAATCAACTAGACTAAACTAAGTGGGTAAAATCCTAGTGATTTTATTTATTTTATATAAAGAATGAATAATGTATAGTGAAACCATCTCGCCATGGACAATATTCCAGATTTGAACTCTACTAATAAATTTTTAAGAACCGACATTACTGAATATTTTTACGCAACTGCACGCCTATAATCCCCGAAGAGGTACACAGAGCAGTGTAGTATACTCCGTTTCACCAATTACACCAGTCACCAATACTTCTACAATTAAAAAATATGACGATACGTTGATGATTATATTTAACATACAATGCATTTAGACACATTTCATATTTAAATCGTTTAATATTAAAATAAAAACTTATTACCTCCGCATTATGCCCCCATATCGCCTCCGATCAAAAAATGTCCGTGATTTTCAAGATGTGTTTTAAAAATGCATATAACTGCAAATATCATTTCGCCTTATCCATAGAAATACACGAGTATGTACATACAAACTTCAGTAAAAAGTTTTAACACACTAAAAAAATGTATTACATTAATTACAAAATATGAAATTAATAAACGTACTACAATGTTACATTTTGACCGTTACAAATATGTGTATTAAGAACACTTTTTCTACCGCTATGCACCAATGAATTTCTTTACCTACCTACGACTAAGGACTGCTAAAACATTTTAACATCAGTTAACTGCCAAGCCTTTTTACTGCTGTTATTAAATAAAAAAGTGTGACATGCGACGCCAAATATACAACCAGAATGTTTAAAAAAATTGGGTTGAAATTGTTCAGTCTGTTGGTATAAAAATAGCCCCACCTCAGTTACATTATCTGACCAGTAGTTTAGTTTACACTCTCCCCATTCATGTTATTATTCTGGAAAGTTCTGGATTATACGTATGTACATACAAAGGTGGTATACGTTTCTAAAATTATATATCACTAGCTATAGTGATGAAGGAAAACATCGTGAGGAAAACCAACACACTTTGGAGTTCGCCAACTTTATCAGGCGTGTAACGTCTGCCAACCCACAGTAGGTCATCTTAACACACTTTATCTTTTCTCGTTCCGAGAGCAATGTTTCGATTAACATTGGTAAATTAGGGGTTCATGACGATAACTGTCCAATTATTAGATGATCTATAAATAATTACTAATTTATTATAATGGTACAATTATTTATATTTTAAGTAGATAATTATTAGTTTATGGTAATTGACTAAGTGACACGATATTATAATACTATGAAGACAACTGAAAGAAAGTTGACTTCAAGGTCCCTGTTGAGGATAACCTGCTTTTAACAATTATGATATATGATGGAGACCGCGCAATTTTTGGCCTTCTTAGGGTTTGGGCGTCTTAAGGTTACCAGGCGCAAGTAATAAACGAGTAACGCCGTAGCCGAAACATTGTATCTAAGTACCAGGGCGACATAACCGCATCAGATATAGCTTCGTGCCGGCATAATGCGACCGCCGCCGCCGGCCCCGCTCGTAACCGTCTAGCGAGGCTAAAACCGGCGATTCGGTTTTATACACACCCCCTATAAAAGGAAAAGGACCGGGTATGGTCCCGGGATAAGTGGGGGCCTGTATCTTTATATCTGCCCCCCTCACCCTCTAGGGCATTATGACCGGGGGGCTCTTTGGACAGCTAAAAGAAATATCCGGTGCCTTACCCCGCTAGAAGCGGCAGTAATTCCTCTTCCAGTATTACTTAGCTTATTTACGTGCAGGTTTTCACACCTCTTGCTCACCGCTCGTGAATTCCCGCCTACATACGGACTCGTTTTTTTTTAATTAAACGAAGGGTAGCAAACAGGGTATGAATTAAAAAGCCAAGTGTTTTATACAATGCTGGCCCGCGCGGCGCTGGTTAAGTTTTTGTCTAGCGAATGGCGACGTGCGAATTTAAAAAAAAAATTTGCAATGTATTTTTTCATTCTAAGTAATTTTGGTTACAGGTAATTTTTTAAAAACTCCTCCTCATTTGAGAGATGAAAGATTTTTTCGAAGCGCTTTCGTCTTTTTTTATAAAAATAAGGATGTCATAGTAAAAAATATTCTATATAGAGCATTTAATAAATCAATGTATAAAATATTTCGATATGAAAAAACACGAACTCTTGTTTTAATAAATAACGAGGTATTAAATGAGACTTATAAATAGGAGAGCGGATAATTCCCGACTCCCCAAGCTTTATCGCGAGCATACTGTGGGAATTTTTTGAGAAAAATCTTTAAAAATATTTGAGATAGAAATTAACGCGCGCCAGTATCAATTAGGACGTTGATATAAAGAGAATATCTTTGCCCCTTCGCCCCGAGGGTGAAGCTCACGACAGGGTCAGGAGCGGCGCGATTAATCGATTGCAAAACCATGTCTCTCTAAGCGGAGCTATATACGACGTAACCTCGTATTATGTATACGAGTATATGTATACATCACATCGCCTTGGTCTGATTTAAAACAAAATATACAATTTGTTATCCACATAGTAATCATTTTCAACGTTTATATAAGTTTTCCAGAGAAAATACAATCACAAAGAGGCGATTGAATCATATTTCAAACTCACTGTCAATATAAGCTCCTACAAACAGAAACAGATGGTGAAAAATTTTAACTATGAATTCATGATGAAATTTTTTGATGGGGCGTTCATCAGAATCTAAAGAAATAATTCAATTATGGTAGACAAATAAAACAATATACACGTAGAGAAATAAATTAATAATTTTGTATAAAATCTGTGATATATTGACCGGTTTAGAAAATTAATGAGCGTGTGTATATATGTACCGCTCCCGCTTCCATCCGCGACCGAGGCCTTAAGCTTTTAAGGGGTGAATCGATTCGCGATTTTTTTTATTCGCAGCGTGTTGCAGATATTTAGCGAAAAAATTCTCATATTGCATTAGCAAGATGAGAAAATATGGATATATCTTCAGTTTTCCGAAATACAAACCTTCGCCGGCCTTAGTCTCATTAAGACTCAAACAAGCGGAAAAAGGGTAATGCAATGCTCGTGTATTTGAACATTTTTAATTGTTAGTATATTTCACGTTACATTTTCTGTTATTTCACTAGTAAATAATTGTAAAGGAAATCTTAGTAATGCTTCTGCGTGTTCCGTGCATCGAGCTTGAATAATGTAAGGGTTTAAGGTGAGTGGGATGTCAATCGGTAAGACACTGCGGTCTAAGCTGACCTCAACAAACTCGGTACAATTAGCAGTGCTACTTAGATGCAGATGTACAGATACAGACTGGTAATTATGATTATGAGTCTATATCTCTGACTGCTGGATTCGGAAGGCCCAGGGCCTGAAAGAGTGGCGCCGATTAGATTAGGGGAGACTTATGTATAGCAGTGGACATACAAATGCTGATTATAATGATGAATAAAATATTCTAAATTCTGTACAAAACGCTACAGTGCAAGTATGGACAACGAAATTAAAAAGCGGTACAGTAGGTACTGCATTAATGGATCTTGCATCTCGGAGTAGAGGTTGTACAGGAGTGTTTATTGAACAAGCAGATCAAGCGAAGCAATAGTAAGTAACGATGCTTATTTGTTGAAATGGAGCGATAGAAGCTTCTAGAAACTCAATGCAGTTAACAAGAAGACGGTAACTACTATGGTAGTGGCGACCTATATGTACAATTAAAACTTGATACCACCAAAGCAATATCTGTGCCTGTAATAGATGCAAGAAATAAAAAAAAAAATGTTATGCAAAAAAAATGTAAGCAAAAGAATATTTTACACTGCCACGTTTCACTAATTACGTTTACGTCTTGCTATGGAATAGGCGGTGCACCAATTGGCATACACCGGGCACAGATCCAGACTCCGAAGCACTTCTAGCAACTTCTGCTAGAAAATCTAAGTTAGAAACACCCAAAAGCACCCGACCAGGGATTAGACTCCAGGACCTGATGAACAGCAATCGCTCTTGTAACCACTTCACCAACAAGATAATCAGCAAGAGATTCAACTCTATATAAAACGGGTAGCAGATGAAAATAAGCCGCAATAAGTATTTAACGTCAAATAGTGCACGGCTCTGAGCACTCCATACATAATAAAAAACATATCAATTACTTAACTCCACAAACTCAATATTTAAATTTTCCGTTTAAAATAACTCAACATGCAAGCCATTCATAAAGCCTTCGTTTTCCATATGGGGAAAGGGGTAAATTAATGAAAAAAAAAAGTTTTTTTTTTAAATCTCTTAATAATTTCTTTCAAATAAAGGCAATGGGTGCGCCGCGCTGAAATGTGTTAAACTGTTTTAAAAATACAATTTTCAAAAGCGCTAAATATAAAACTCTTGTTCCATTAACGTGTGAGAACAATTATGATATGTGTAAGAAAGTTTGCCACTTTCTCATTTCTTATATTAATTTTGTCAGATAAATAAGTACATGTATATATGTTTGTATCATCATCATCATCAGCCTACTCCCGTCCACTGCTGGATATAAGCCTCTCGAATAGCACGCCACTGACGTCGACTTTCAATTCATTGAATCCAACCGCTGCCAGCCGCTTATATTTATATATATGTATATATGTACATGTTGTGTAGTTTACAAGCTGGTAGTCACCTTAGAACAGGCTTTGCATACTTTGAGATAAAACGGCTCGAGTATGAAAATTTTTAAAGACACTATTATTATTACTATGACAAAAGAAATGAGAAACTATCATGTAATGTCATGCATCCATTTATCTTTTCTTAAATTACATCATCTCAAAATAACAATCTACTTACCTACATATATTTTAATGATACCAACCTATATGTATGTAAAAACAGCCTTATTTTGTAATGTACAGTCAAATGACAAGGTTATATGTAATGTTAAAATATATATGTATGTACATAAAAGGCCCTTAATTTATTACCATATATAAAAACAAAGAGTTAAATGAAGCTTGGCTACACACACCGCATTAGGAGACCAAAGGAATAACAAAAGAAAATTACGCTATCAATACGACAATGGCAGACGGAGTCTACACTAGTCGATGATACGACAAGGGTCTAAAAACGAAGCGAAAAGGGTGCCCGGCAAAAATACTGTTTAATCAACATCCTGTAGCTTCTATTATCCTGGTATTTCATTGAGCGCCGTGCAAAATTCCCTACCCTTTCGCTTGGTAACTTCATAAAGGAAAAACTCGACTTTACAAAACGGTAACCTTTTTTTTTGAAAAAATTAAAACGGCGTGCACAATTTCGAACGTCATAATGACGCTGTTTATGATGTCGCTCCACGAAAGCACTTCATCTTTTCCTTTCGAAGTCTTTGCCTCGGATATGAGTGGCAAGCGTCATGGAAATTTTGGTGATTTGACAGCATTATTGGATAAACTGATGTGAAAAACGTGATAATAAATAAATTAATTAAACTTAATGGCGTAAATAAGCAATTATGTGTTTAGATTTGTTCCAGTACAAAAGCCGAAAATATTCACATGTTCGTTGCTGCAAAACCGCAATCCGCAATAATAAATACTAAATAAATAAACCATATACATATTCAAACGTACCCATTATTAGTGAAATAAATTTTAATTTATGACAATAATTGTTATTCTAGTTGTTCTATATTCGTGTCAACTCTGTTACGGGGTAGGCAGAGACCATCGAGTGCCAAATATCTCTATTCTTACAGACAAGACGTGCTTCGTCTACATTCTATTATTGTTTAATATATAGATATACCGTAATTTATTTCTGTTGCTTTTTTGTTTCGATACAATGTTATTTATTATAAATGCACTCGCGCTTCCTTTAAATATTTGTCAAAGAAAAGACATCAACGTGTAGCAACGAATCTTAAAACCTTCTTTGAGGTGAGCATTTTAAAATATAACATTTGTTTGCATAAGCTACCATAAGTCTTAGTTACATCAAATGTTATAATACCATGGTGTTTCTACATTATGTATGTATAATATCTATGCTTAGGATTATCTTCAATGGTTCGATCGGTTCCGAGTTCGATTCCCGGGATGTTCCTTCGAATCACCTGATAATAAATAATTCTTATATTATTATGATTATTATGTAATTCAGTAAAACCGATAAGCTATAACGAAGTGAGGAAAATTTTGAGTTTGTGTAAAAGAATATGCTTATTTCGTTTTATTACGTTTACGATAAATAAAAACAACATAAAATTTGTAATAAATAATATAAAAAAACGTAGTCGAGAAATGCTCTACCGTAATTCCCAAGTTACCAGGCAAGCAGAGAATCTAAAGATATCGCCAACTCATAATCGGGACGGCGCGAGTTCGAATTTCGGGGTTTTCCCTGCAAAGTTCGCTCAAAGACGTCCTCAAAGCCCCTAGTGGGTGGGTCGGGTACTAGGGTGGCGGGGTGGTTTTGGGGTATCAAAGTTTGCCCCTGTACCAGGAGTGTAGGCGGGAAGACAGGCTACTTTGTTCGCCTTTTGCCTCGTGACGGAGGCACTTAAGGGAGGCGCACACGGTCGCAGCGCTGTAATATTAAAGTGCCATAATACACCGCTAAGTTTAGCGCGTCGTTCGCACCGTGGAAGCCTCCAAGTTGTATATTCCTCATGTACCATATGCATTCGAATCTCATATCTATCATCTAACTGATCGTATAGCCAAATATATCAAATTAATGTTCATCTATTCAATAAATAAATATTTGTTAATAAATTTTATAGCATTTTTGTGTTCGTCTGTACCATATGAAATAAAATAAAACAGCGCACGTTTACGGAGAAAAAGTTTTCTGTACCTAATTCCTTATAAATTCGACATTCCAAGTACATTCAAACACAAAAATGTTAAATATTGCAATTATTTCGTTTAGATTTTTGTAACTCTATGATATTAATATTCTGAGCAGATTTGTTATCAATATACGAATAGTATAAGAATCACGTCAGACACATAGTAGTCTCCGCCTACTTCCCAAGGGACCTGTCATAACTATATAATAACAATTATAACGCATTAGTTGTTGGAATTTTTATAAATATTTTGACGCAAGCAACATTATCAAGATCCAGGAATCACAAGGTCGTGAGCGAGAATGTTTCTATATAATTATAGTCGTCGTTGTCGCGGCTAATACGCAGAGTTATTTAGTCTATTAAGTATAAAATAATGTTTGCACGAAAAAACCCCAGAGTACCATCGGCACGCGCAGGCCCGTAATCCACAAACTTTCACATATATAAAGCTACCTATAGATATACGAGACCGTACCTAAGCAGAGGCTCTTAGAACTAAAACTGACTGTCTGCTTTTAGCTACAAACGCACGATTCTATGTTTTGTAGTGTATACCGTATTGCGATTTTGCGACTACCACGCGATTATTGAGGAATGTGATTTTAGCAAAAAATATCGCCTCGATTTAACTCAGTTGTTGAAAGTTTTGTAGTTTACTTATTTATATCGTAATAATCGTTGTGTGTGTGTGTGTGTATGTGTGTGCTTTGATATAATTGCTCATTAATGGTTCGTGTAACATTAAAACTGCTCTAATTTTTTATCCAACATTTCAACTAATTTAATAGTATCATTAAATCGTTGGTAAATATCTTTTAATTAACAAATTTAACAAATTAAATTCTAATTACAGATTTCTGTAGACACTGTACGAATTGCCACACCAATGCTCGTACAGAAGCCGGTCTACCGTAGGCCTAAAGGTCAGTGCTGAAAACGGGATACATAGGACCCAAACTCGAGAGGCCTCAAAGGGTCTGACCGACCAAAAAAGTATATAACCCGAGTAGGTACCAGGGGTTCATATAAGCGAGCGTCTTGTGCCTCCGAGCCAGGGAAATGTTAAGAACGGTTCGGAGGGTCGCCTCCCTTCCGGTGGGGTGGCGGGCGTAGGGGAAAAAATTCAGCGCGTACCCTTGGCTCGACCTGATGCCGTCTACGTAATTAGTGATGCGACGGCGCGGGCTGGCCGCTGTCGGCACGCTCTGATCGATTGTTTTCATTTTGACCTGCCCGTCAATTTACTACCCCAGAGTTGAGGACAAGAGGCTTGGCTGAGACATTAATTTTCGTGGTGGTTTTAGAACTGAAAATGTTATTACCAGAATAATCAAATTTAATTTAAAATCAAACTGCAGAAGAAGCTTGTTAGGTATCTATGAACAGAATTATTTGGCACTCGGTGTTTTCCACTTATCCCCTAGAGAACTCGGTATGACGAAATTATAATAACCAAATTCAAGCTGAGAATAAATGAATTGAAATAAGTACACATAGCTAAAACATACTCATAACTTTACAATTAAAATTAAGTAATCTTAAAACTAATAGACAGTATTGTTCGTCTACAACGTTAATTTATTACATTAAAGATCGCTTAAAATGTTTTGACGTTTAAAATATAATAATCTTAATAAATAAATACCATGAAAAATAATTATAGACAAATTCCTACATTATTAATGTGTCCATTTATCGACATCGACACCACGAGTCCCGTCACTAAAGATTATGACAAGATCCAAAGCGCAGGGCTGCTAACGACGGCCGGAGAGCTGTCAAAAGAACCTACATTAATGTTATTATAACTTTTTCTAGCCGTGTGTGGACGCGCGTGTGTGGGTGCCTTAATGAAATCCGACAGCCCTCTGTTGCGGCCTTAAGAAATGTTAGAGAGGATTTTTGAAATGATTCCGTGATGTTTTTGTGGTTACGCCAAGGTTCAGTTTTGATTTATCAGCGCCTTTGCTTCGTATTTCTTTTCACACGTGCGTTTATACGCTCAGCTGTACAAGAAGTTCTAAATTCTCTATCGTATGATAGAGAAGAATATACATTGTTATATGTATAACACTACGCTCTTTCTAATACAACTATGAAACATACATCACATGACTGTCATCTTTTCGATGATTGTATATACATCAGTGTCCTTTCAATGGATTCCAGATTTAAGGGAAAATATATTTTCGAAAAGATCGTATTTTCAATGACTTTATATGATTTCCTGTCCATCGGTGTACATATTTAAGGAACAATCTAATAGTCAAAAATGTATTTGTAAAACTCACCAATAGGTATCAGGATACATACCTGAAAGAATAACACAAAATTTTATAGTAATACATATTTTCTAATTATTTACACAAAGACAGGAAAAAAAAAAACATTTTTCGAAACGAGGTTCATATTTATAAAGAAATTAATGTGTTGATAGACAGTTGCAGTAACACAGAATAATATTTAGATATCTAAAATTGACGATACAATGATTGACGAAGAGTTGGTCAAGCGATCAGTGATACTGCCTGAGGATTCAACCATTTTGGGATCGACTCCCAGTTATAACAATTATTTCAGTCCTAAATGAGCATGAGTTCTTATTTTGTCTCTGGGTGTAAAATTATCTGTATAAACAATTATTTATACATTTTTATCTACGTTCTATTTGTCTGACCTTCTTTGTCCACTTCTTTTGACCATTTGTCTCTGTATAATCGACCCATTTATCATTCCACTGTTGGAATATGGGTCTCCTCTCATACTAAGAGATTTAATAGTCTGCCACGCCATAGTCTGCCACGCAGTTGTACCATGTTTGGGAGCAAATCATCTTGTGCCATCATCATCATCAACCTATCTCAACCCACTACTGAACATACCCCCCCTCTACCTTGTGTGGGTTATGCGAATGAAATAATATTATTATTATTTAAAATTTACCTTTTAATATTTTCATATATGAACTATACCTACATTCTCACATTTTGGGTTATATTTATAGTAGGTTTCTGCTCAATAGTTATTTGTAATGGGGCCATCTCTATATTGAACCAGGACAATGTCCTGTATGGGCATATCCCGTTTATGAATATAGGTGTTTATGATTTCCTATTAATGCTTATGCCCTACAGAGCGCCCTCTGGCGCAGATAGGCGCAAACTTGCGGTGTCAGCGCTTTTCAACCGTTACTACCGACTCTAAACTGTTTAGGGCTAGTATCATTTTTGTTTTTTTACTTTTGATCTTGATTTTTGTACCCGGTATACGCCAATAGGCTCTACTACAATAATAGCACTATTATGGCAATCATTTAATAGTATTTATCTTTTTTGTGTACACAGAAAAATATGATTATTATTACAAGGTATATTAAAATGATACATGGTGGGGGTATCTATTTAAAAATAGGTATTTTAACGGTAAATATTGCAATGATCAACATTAAAACATGCTTGCCCATACAATATTATTAAATAATATGTTGCAAACACGTCACAGATTAAGACTGGTCGACATGTCTGCAATCAAACTTAAGGTAGGATTACATTATTAACTACAACTATGCACGAAAGTCGACTGAATTTTTGACTGCCCTCGTGTCCACACAAAAGGGTGACCTTTTGTCACGGCTTATCAAACAGGGTGTAAACCTTCTAATATTTTTGGATGTAATTTAATTTAGAAACCTATTAACACATCTTGGGGCACATAAAATTCTTTTAAAAATGTAATAACCGCCCCGCAGTGACCGGGGTACGTCTAGGGTCGGCCCTTATAAATTTCACCTTAAAAATCCGCAAATTTGGAACGCCGGCACGGTCGGACCTTTCGGTCCCTTCCCGAAAGGGATTTGGCAAGGGATCGAGACCCACACTTATACAAAATGTCCAATATGGGTACCGACCCTCGGGGCCTAAACATACCTAAGAGCTGAGCCACCCGTAAACAAAGAACTTTGTTGCCTCCTCGCTCCTGCTACCCTGGTACGATAAACATCTGTCCCTTGTAGACACTGTCACTGGGAAGCAGTATTCCTCGTAAGTAATGGTTCAATACACTCAAGTGCACAATTGTTATGTACTCGTGCTACAAGCAGTTACTCATAAAACACCTTGGATTACTTAGTGGAAGAAACTCAAGAAGACAACCTACCCGATATTGGACTAATATCGTCATGTATATTGTATATACATATGTATGTTAAACGAAGTCTACGCATCCACCAAACATTGGCTCCATATGGTCATGAATGTTCCACACTCGACATGAACGTATATGTTTGTAACCACAGGATCACAATTTCTTCGAACGTATTTTGTGTTCCTAGTATTGTGTTCTACATACCCAATAGCGCTTAGTCGGAGCCTACTTAACTAATCTAGGTCAGATCCTAAGCTCGGTGCGTGTAATTAGGCTAAGTTAAATATTATGCCTTAAGTTTAAGAATAGAAGGAATTCTTCCCTTTCCTTTTCTGCTTAACTTGAAGTACACAAAAATAACAAAGAATATAAAAAATATAAGGTCCCGTTTAGACAATCAAATTAGAATTTAATTTTATGCTCGAATGTACCGTAGTATGTACGAATGGTACGTCAGCTAGTAGCGCGAGTAGCCAAGTACAGTCAACTAGGTAAGCGTTATAAATCACAAAAAAAGGTAAAACACAGGCGTCCCAGCTATTGGTTGCGACTTGCACGCAACTTTCAGATATATGCGACGTACGCGTGTAAAGTACTGTTGCGGGCACAACTTTTATTATATTTTATAATTGATGACAGCACACGTCAAAACCGCGATCATAGCACCGCATTAAAAAAAACACCGCTGAAACATATTTGAGTACATGTCATGCTGACTGCAATACCGCAAGTATCGGCTTCGATTCTCGGCTAAGCAACTAGAATGATGTGCTCAGATATACCTTCAGTCGTGCCTAGGAGGTTATATTATAAGAGCAAAAGTGTCAAGCATTTTTTATTAACGTTGATCAAGGAGTAGATATGTGTATCTATAAATTAAAATACGTTCCGGCACGGGTTCGAGTGTACGTTGGTGTATTTGACTTGCACTACAGTATGTTGAGGAAGTAATGCGCGCCAGCTTTTATGTTTCAAGTAAGGTACTTTGAAAGTAACTGCTGTTTTCCATAATGTGTTCGCAACAATAGTTAAAAATAAACATAGAAAATTTTCGTTTTAAATTGAAATTGTGTCAAACTATTGTGTATTTACACACTTCATTCTATGACTATGACGATATCGTCAAAAAAGGGTCGCTATGAATTCGAATTATCACAAATAAATTGCAAATTTAAAATTATATTAATCACAGTGACTTTTTTGCAGGAATGTACCTTAAAGGATCATATCCTGCAATATGGTTTCGTTTGAAATAAACCTACATTAATATTGTTTTATTTCATACATACGTATATAATAATTCCTTCGCTACCCTTTACGGGGGATGATAAAAAAATCGCTGGCAGCGCCCTCGAGCGGTCCGTGGGCTTTACTGGCTTTACGTAGAATATTAGGAAAAAAGTTATTACTGAGATCATATGTGGGCTAATTGGTTCCAGCGCGCGGGAACATAATCCCTCACTACCAGGACTATATGAGCGTGTTCCACCGAAACAGACAAGCGATAGAGGAACCTAATATTATATAATATAACATCACGCTATATTTTCCCCAAAGGATAGACAGAGGAGTTTAGTACTCTCGCACGTACCATCTGTTATGTTTTACGTCCCACTATGTAATAGGAGGGGGGGGGGCTGTTGTTATATAATGGGCAGAACAGACTCCGTGTTACTGTTAGGTATTTCTGATTAGGAAACCCCTGTAATACTTCGCCAAAACCGATGAAAGAACGCAGGACCTGTTGATCAGCAATCACGCTTGCAATCACCTGTGTGACGAGACAGTTAACAAAGTGACAGGAAAAATTAACTCTTTTAAATTTACATAGTATAGTTATTATCATGAATTTCACAGGCATATGTAACCGTAAATAAAACCCTAAGAGAAATATGCCCAGCGACAAAGGATTTAATTCCGAATTAAGTATCGTAACGGTTATAAAACCGATTATTTATTTTTTTACAGTTTATTTTAATGTCAAATTTGTAAGGGTAGGTATATATTCGCTCTCTACCGACCTCGTAAGAAACCAGACGTGATATATAATAACAAACAGTTTATACCTTGTTACGTAAAAGCTATAGGTTGGAACATCTCCAGGGGTGCGACGCGAGGTTAACGACTAACATTTATAAATAGTAGTGGGTGCGTCACACGCGATGCCCGCGCCGCACTCAGCGACCCTCGTCCCTCAGTCCCTTATACCCTTGTACCCTTATACCCTTATACCCTCGTTCCTAACTAGATAACGCTACGCTGAAATGAAACTAAGGAAAACCTTATCGTTTATATATTTTCATGTTTCTCGTTATACAATAGGGGAATATGTACGCTTATTGCTAATACAATGTTGGTAAAGCTGCCTCGTTTCTGTCAGATACGTTTGCCGTTATGCAGCAATGAGCTGCAGTTTGATTGTCGATGTAATATTAGCTTCTGTAGATAAATATATGATTCCAATTTCTATAGAGTAGCAAGATGATTTTTATTTTGCTATTTAATTACGGGTGATTTGATATGGGATAAATCAGGATTCTATGGCAGGTTGATAGTTACCAAAGGCCGACTGGCTGAACATCTAGAATAGAAGAGAACTAAAAAGATTAAAAAACAACTAAGTATGTGGTATCAGAAGCGCTATTTGAAATTCTTTTCGTACTTCATGAAGACAGCAGGACGCAATATTTCAAAAAATCACGCCGAATATACATATGTGTAAATACACAATGTGTGTTAATGTATATATACATTTACAATCGCGTCTTTTTATAGTACCAGAATAAAATGTTAGGGCTACACATTCCCGCACCGGCCAATTGCTAGTTGGCAGATCTCACAAACCATAAAGAAAATATCTAAAAACTGTAAAATGTGCAGATTTTCTCACGACGTTTTCTTCAACGACACTATAAAAATACATTCCTTAGAACTATACTTAGTGTTGGAACTGATCCAATTCCCAAAAACGTACTATTTTTCAAACCAAAAAAAAATGAGGGTTTATCTCTTTTATACGTAGGTACCAACCCCCTTAGACCCTTCGCACCCTCGTCGCTCTAACTAGATAACGGTATCGGGCGTAACGAAACTAAAGGAAAGTATTCGCAAGCCGGCATTAGGTCGAACTGGGTCACATTATACATAGCTAAATTAACATTAGGGCAGTGCGATTTTGATAAAACAGACTTATAATTGCCTGGTACTTGGGCATTATAGTTTTAGCGCTTTTAATGTTGGGTTAAAAGATCTCCAAACCCGCCCTACATGCGGATGTACAGAAAAGAGATAGTTTGTAGGGAGTTTAATGGTTGTTTTTGGAAACTTACGTCCTTTCAATTCCAGACATTCTTGTTTTTAAGCTACAGTGACTCATACAACGTTTAAATGAAACCTATGCGTCATGAATTGAAAATTATTATATATTTTTGGTAATAAAATAAGTCTGCAAGGGCCAATCACCACAAACACAAGATGGAAGACTAGCCTATAGCTTATAAAATATAAAAGAAATTCTTGTTCGTAACAAATATATGATAATAAAAAATAATTTCTCGTAGTTTAATTTCAATCTGTGTATTTCTGTTGTTGCCAATAACTCAAACTTAGTTTACTTCACATTGTTCAAGATTAAACGATCAATTTTTAATACTAATTAGGCCTAATAATTTCTACGCTTCAAAACTATTACCGAAAGACGGCCTCCTAAGAACGGAAAGTCGCTCATTTGAGCTTCGGGAACGCGACAAAGCTTTTTCTTAATTAATTAAGTCGCAAATTGATTACTTTCGACGGCAGGAAGAAATAAAAAGTGGGGTAGGCACCAGGAGCGCAGCGGGCGGCTGGGGTGTGCGACCCGCCTGGCGCTGCGAGTGGGTAATGTGAAGCAGACACACGAACCCCGCCGCTGCCCCGCTGGTACACACTGCACAAAAATCGGAATTAACTTTCTTTTCAACAATTTTGTTGTTCTACTTTTCTTCTGCTGTATTTCTAGGGGTCTCTTCTCAGAATGAGAGGGTTAAAGTACTCTGCCATGCTGGCCTAGAGTAGCTTGTCAGTCTTCACGCGACTTAGAAAACATTTATTTTTTATTATATCATCACGTCATGTAGCAAATAAAGTCGGCAGCAAGCACCTTTACAGTTCTTAGAATCATTAAGAACAGAGTAGTTTGAACAGTTTCACATTTTTAGATATTTCTGTTGCTTTATTCCCTTTCTACATCCAATATACGTCAGATAAGCCTATTGTCATTTTATCAATCAATTAGCGACCTGAGCAATAAAATTAAGAGCTTATTAAATCACTCCTCGAGTACTTTCGGAATTATGACACTATGACCACTAGTACAAGCAAGCTGTGATTAAGTATAGTATATGAAATAAGCCTAGCCTCGCCTAGTGGTTAAGAATTCAGCCTCTCATTCCGGGGGTCCTGGGTTCTAATCCATGGCGCGCACCTCTTTATAAAAG
>DWME01004795.1:0-15803 GCA_018244795.1 Parelbella ahira ahira | reverse complement strand
GAGAGGCTGAATTCTTAACCACTAGGTTACCACTGCTATTAATTTTTGTTTTTTTTAATAAGTTTAAAAAATGATAATAAAACAGATATATTATTATTATAGATGTGCTTTTGCAATTTCAAAACTATGAATGCTTTAATTACAGATTCTTGAAGTTAAAGACAATATATTTATGCAGTTTTAATATACATATTTTAGTATGAAATAAAAGGTTTATTAGTGATGTTTATAGGTTACATGGACAGTTACGCATTATGATTATTGCTTCTTTTTGTTATTTATAGCGATTACAATTTTTTCTCACTCTATTTTGTGACTGCAAGTCGGAAGGTTCTGTTGTACGAATCCCGGGTCAGATACAATTGAGTTTTTCTAATATAGAATTTCTGCAAGTAGCCCAGTTTATGTCTGACAGACACTTGTATCAATAGGGTCACCCTAATTCCTAGGAGGTAAACGTAACTGGTAAAACGTAGAAGGTATTACTCTCTTCTGCCCACCTCTTCGAGGATTACAGACGTGATGTTATTATTTTTTCTTCTTGTTACCTTAATAAGGTTTAGGGCTTACAGGATATTTTGAATACTTGATTTGTATGTATTATAAATCAGTAGAATCTTGTTTGGACATGTACAAATTCGTAAAAACATGTGTAATATGCAATCCGACACTAATAAAGTCCACAGTCAACATTCTAATTATAGAATACCCACGAAAGGTTTATGCCATTATTCTCTTGTTTACATCCTCAGAACTATGAACATTTTATATAGATATCTGCATAGGTCATTAAAGACTTCTTAGTTAAAATTGAAACTTGTGCTTTTATTTAATTTATCATATACCTATTATAAATTAATTAACTATTTATAATATTTACGAAAAAGACATTTTTGTCTACACGCTCTCATAGATTGTACTTTCTAGTTATTGGCCATAGACATAACGACATGTATATTAACTTTTTCAAGCTTCACGAAAACAACGGGCTAGTGTGTATGGAAGTGCATTTTGACTGATTGCGCCGCAATTTATATTTGCAGGTAAGATACATAATGTAACTGTGATAAAATAGAGCATAGTACCATAATTTGAGTAGTTAGTAGCCTAAATGTTCCAAACACAACAGTATAATATCTCGCTAACGTCATTCGTAATCGTACGGGGTGTGTTGTTCGAATAAATCTTTCCCACAAAATAAGAATTATTGGAGCTTTCCGATTGACGATTTCAACAGTTTTTACCTTCTGTTTACTTCCTACTTTGAGTAAATACATGTAATAGTGTAGTTCTGTTTACTTTGAAATAGAGGTTAGTGCCCATGTCTTTACTAATTTTGCGTTTATTGTTTACAGTGTGTCGTATGGTGAGGAATGAATGTGAACAAGACCATATATGTCTAATTTTTATATAAGGGAACCAAGTTTTGAGTTAAGAATATCAAAATCACAATGGCAACTCTTGAACAACAAGCTTCTAAACTTTTGGATTTCAACCAAAAGTTAGACATCAATTTGCTCGACAACATAGTCGGATGTCTGTACTCTTCGGTAGGGGAACAACAACGCATCGCTCAGGATATTTTAACGGCACTCAAAGAACATCCAGATGCTTGGACTCGAGTTGATACTATATTAGAATTTTCACAGAATCAAGAAACTAAATATTACGCGTTACAAATATTGGAACAGGTGATTCAAACGAGATGGAAAGTATTGCCCAGAAATCAGTGTGAGGGTATAAAGAAGTACATAGTTGGCCTGATTATTAAGAACTCTTCTGATCCTGCTACTATGGAGAACAATAAAGTTTATTTAAAGAAACTAAACATGATTTTAATTCAGGTTTTGAAAAGGGAATGGCCACACAACTGGGAGACATTCATAAGTGATATTGTGGGGGCTTCTAAGACCAATGAAAGTCTTTGTCAGAACAACATGGTGATACTGAAGTTGCTAAGTGAGGAGGTGTTTGTGTTCAGCACAGGCCAGTTGACACAAACTAAAGCTAAACACCTGAAGGACACTATGTGTTCAGAGTTCAGTCAAATCTTTCAGCTGTGTCAGTTTGTCCTTGAGAACTCTCAAAATGCACCTTTGGTTGATGCCACTCTGCACACTCTTTTAAGATTTCTAAATTGGATTCCACTAGGTTACATATTTGAAATGAAATTGATTAGCACCTTGATATTTAAATTCCTCAATGTACCCATGTTTCGCAATGTCACATTAAGTTGCCTTACTGAAATAGCTGGGGTGACAGTGAGCAATTATGAGGACCAGTTTGTTGCATTGCTGGTGCAAACAATGGAACAGTTGGAAGCTATGTTGCCTCTTACAACTAACATACGCGAAGCTTATGCAGCTGGACGAGATCAGGAACAGGTATTCATACAAAACTTGGCATTATTCTTGTGTACTTACTTGAAAGAACATGGCCAACTTATTGAGAGAAGAGGACTTAACAACACTTTAATGAATGCTCTTCGATATCTAGTACTAATATCAGAAGTGGAGGAAGTAGAGATCTTTAAGATTTGCCTAGAGTTTTGGAATGCGTTGGCAGCTGATTTATACAAAATTGCTCCATGCTCTAACTCTGCTGCACTGTACAGTCTGGGGAAAAATGTAGGCCGCAAAGCCCTGTATGCTGATGTGTTGAGCAGTGTACGTTATATCATGATCTCCAGGATGGCCAAGCCTGAAGAAGTACTCATTGTGGAAAATGAAAATGGTGAAGTTGTACGTGAATTCATGAAAGATACTGATTCAATCAATTTGTATAAAAATATGAGAGAAACATTGGTATATTTGACTCACTTAGATTATCATGATACTGAGCGAATTATGACAGAAAAGTTGCAAAATCAAGTAAATGGAATAGAGTGGTCCTGGAAAAACCTAAATACACTTTGTTGGGCAATAGGGTCAACTTCTGGAGCTATGTTGGAAGAAGATGAAAAGCGGTTCTTAGTTGTTGTCATAAAAGAACTGCTGGGATTGTGTGAACAAAAGAAAGGTAAAGACAATAAGGCTATCATTGCTAGTAATATTATGTATGTAGTGGGCCAATATCCACGTTTTCTTCGTGCTCATTGGAAGTTCTTAAAAACTGTTGTCAATAAACTGTTTGAGTTCATGCATGAGACTCATGATGGTGTTCAAGACATGGCTTGTGATACCTTCATTAAAATTGCACTGAAGTGCCGTCGTCATTTCGTTACAACTCAAGTGGGTGAAGCTTGTCCATTCATTGAAGAAATTCTGGGTACAATTAGTTCCATTATTTGTGATCTACAAACTTTACAAGTTCACACATTCTATGAAGCTGTAGGTTACATGATCAGTGCACAAGTTGATCAGGTGGCTCAGGAACAACTAATTGAGAAATACATGTTGCTGCCTAATCAAGTGTGGGATGATATTATTTCTCAAGCATCACATAATGTCGATATTCTAAAAGATCCAGAAGCAGTGAAACAGCTTGTGAGCATTTTGAAGACTAATGTGCGTGCATGCAGGGCATTGGGGCACCCCTATGTTGTACAGCTTGGTAGAATATACTTAGATATGCTCAATGTTTATAAGGTGATGTCAGAAAATATTAGTCAAGCTATTGCTTTAAATGGAGTGGTTGTGACTAAGCAGCCACTTATCAAGAATATGAGAATCATAAAGAAGGAGACTTTGAAATTGATTGCAAGTTGGGTCTCACGTTCCACTGATAACAGTATGGTGTTAGAGAATTTTATTCCGCCCCTTTTGGATGCAGTTCTTTTGGACTATCAAAGAACAACTGTGCCAGATGCTAGAGAACCTGAAGTTTTATCCTGCATGGCTGCAATCGTATACAAATTGGGTGGGCATATAACCACAGAGGTGCCTAAAATATTTGATGCAGTATTTGAATGCACTTTGGAAATGATCAACAAAGATTTTGAAGAATATCCAGAGCACAGAACAGAATTTTTCTTATTATTACAGGCTGTTAATACACATTGTTTTAAAGCATTCCTGAGTATACCACCAGCACAGTTTAAGCTGGTGTTGGATTCCATAATTTGGGCATTTAAACATACAATGAGAAATGTGGCTGATACAGGACTACAAATATTATATCGGTTATTGCAAAATGTTGAACAACATCCTCAAGCAGCACAGAGCTTTTACCAAACTTACTTGTGTGATATCCTCGAGCATGTGTTCAGTGTAGTGACAGATACCTCTCATGGTGCAGGACTCACTATGCATGCTACTATTCTGGCATATATATTTTCGTTGGTAGAAGCTGGCCGTGTCACAGTACCTTTGGGACCTACACCTGATAATGTTTTATATATACAGGTAATTTATCCTTATACTGATTAAGAGACAATATATTCTAATTCTCAAAATGCTTAAATGGATGTTGTCAATTTACAGGAGTATGTGGCAAATCTTCTAAAAACAGCATTCCCACACTTGACAGACAATCAAATCAAGATCACTGTACAGGGATTGTTCAATTTAGACCAAGATATACCAGCTTTCAAGGATCATCTCAGAGACTTCTTAGTTCAAATAAGGGTTTGTATTTAATTTTTAAATTACTCTTGTGTGGTTAAATTTAGAAGCTTGATTTACAGAGATTAGAATCTGTAATGTATTGGGAAAATATATTTTTTTATGTCTAAGCACTAAAATATGTTTTCAAAATAAACTTTTAAAATCCAATCTGCATGAAGGGAAATTGTACCTGGCATATAAATTGGACAGTAAGGCATAGGAAGTTATTGTCAAAATCCTTAATGTATCCTTGATTCAATCATAGAAATACCATCTTCCAAGTGTGTTTCTGCTATGTGCATCTTAAATTATCAGATGCAAGAAAACATACATTGCTATTAAGGTTTCCCAATTAATTTTTAAAAGTAACAACATATTTTTAGGTTAAGGATACTCAAGATTTCTCTTGGCCCATATTTTTAAGAATAGAGCTAGAAGAAATTTAACTCATATAGGCATGGGTGTTTTCACCATTACTGTCAACTTGATCTGTGTAGCTTATATGTTAACAAACATTATTTATTACAAAGGAGGTCTAAGAATTATCCATTATTTGCAATAAATAATTTATCTGAGGACTGTCAATGCAATGCTATTTTCAATCAAATATAAAGTTGTGTGCATCAAAATCTTTAAAGCACACTGTACCATCTTAAACTTTTCTCTTTTTGGAAACTATCTATTTGAGCTTCATTTTTAAAATTTTCTGAAGGAGGTTTTTTGAAAGAGGAAGGAAAGCTTTTTTATTTCTGTTTTTTGCCATAATTTAATAATGCATGACACTGCATGCAATGCATGACACATCTCATCACACTGTAACAATGCATGACATTTTGTGACTATAATATTATGTCTATAACAACTAAACAAAATATCTGTAGACATAATAGGCGAAAAGAGAACTAGAAAATATATATGTTATTCAGGTTATTCAGGTGATCAGACATTATTTACTAAACACTTCAATGTTGTGTCAGTTATGACACTTTTGTCCGTTGCTGTACACTACTATTTTTGTAAAGTAATAAAAGACTATTTAATTTAGTTTTAAACCTGATCAATTACTATAATATTCATCATTCACTAAGTATTCAAGTGTTCAAGAATTGTTTTGCAAAAACGAAAATGGAATAAACTATTTCATCACATTCATTTGTTAATAAATTTCAACATATTTCACTTGAAAAAACATTTGGTACTTCTCACCAAATCACTTCACAGGAGTTGTCCTTGAGGATGTACACTAATTAAATTACATTGAAATGGGTGGTTCTTAAGCTTAATAGTTGATGGAGATGATTTCGTTGTACCTGGTTAATAATATGGCCAAGCCATATCATATGTGAAATGTTATTGAGAACTAACATTTCGAATATGGGGCCACAAATTCACATTACAAAAACAGAACAAAATAAGCATTTTCTTTTATAAGCAATAATATCCATTAATATTTATAGTACACAAAGTAATTTGATATATAAAGCTGTAACTGACGTTTACAGGAGTACACTGGGGAAAATGATAGCGATCTGTATCTTGAAGAGCGTCTTTTCGCACTGCGGCAAGCCCAAGAGGAGAAGCGAAGGGTACAGTTGTCTGTACCAGGTATCATAAACCCACATGAACTGCCAGAAGAAATGCAAGATTAAACATAATTGTAGTGGACGAAGGAGATAAAATAAATGGTAACAGTTCACTTAAATAATTGCTGAAATAAATAGTTAAATAAATTTCATAACTTGATACTTATTATTATTTATAATTTATCAGTTTGCATTCAGTTTCATGTACAATATATTTCGTCTCAGTTTCATATGTTGCGGAATAGTTTTTAACTATCAGACATAATATATTGTAAGACCATTCAGTGTAATGTAATGGAACAGCAGTGGTTTAGTCACAGTGGACTGTTATCATTGAGTGGGAGTCCATTTATTGTGCTATGTTTAAAGATACCTTGTTATGTCAGTTTGTACAAAGGATCGTATGGATCTGTGTCAGGTGATGTATGAAAGCGAAAAGGTTAAACAATAACTCCAAATAAGGTATATTTGGCAAGCACAACACGTAGTGTATGGCCTTTTTTAATTTTAGACGAGAAATCATGCATCAAACTACATTGCTAGAAAATAAATAGATACAGAATTAGTATATTTCTAATTGGATAATCCTTAAATGATAGCTAATCGTAATGAAATCTCTGTGATGGAATCCAATGTCGGATGTTCAACATGTACGCAATGGAATCTAAGTATTATGAGTAGATTCTAGGAAAACTTTAACAAGTGAAATGCTGTTAGTAATGTTTATTATGTTTTGTTTAATGTTGTCAGAACTAACTTTATGGATGGTTTGGGAATCAAACAACTCGAGATTTCCGAATGCACATGGGTATGATTAACAATACAGTCTTTCGATTTTGTGTTTGAAATAAACTGATATAAATAATTTCAAGTGTTTTGCCTTTTGAACGCGAGAAGGTAGTTCCCATTCTCGTTAGTGTTTATATTAACTCAACGGTACATGTGACAACGTGCACAAAAGTATGTTGAATTATGCGCTAGGCTAACCGGACCGACACCCAGCAGTGTGTTTATAACACAAAAATATCTTATTTTTAGTACCACTCAATTAGTACCCACATTTTTTCTATGTTTGTAATTGCTAATGAAGTTTTTATTAAATGTCTAGCACTAGCTATTGTTTTTTGTGCGACGTCGACGACGTGCGACCTCTGTAGTTTACTTTGAAAATAATGAGACCCTGTTTATTTCCCACTGCTGGGAATTAATCTTTCAACCAACTGTGGGAAGCCTAGAATATACTCCCAACGTTGCTTCATGTGGGAAGGGGCGGATGTACTTACAGGTTAGGGGCTAGCCAGGGCTTGGGATGTTTTGAAATCGCTTTTTAAGGTCTATGAAAAAATGTAACTGTCGTTACTTTTTTGACAACCGTCATGACTGATCAATGGGTACCTTCACTAAATTTTACCATTAACGGTCACCCGTCCTAGAGCCGAGCATCTGCTCGTGCCACATAGTACAGATCGCTTCATGCAGATATAAGTTTAAAATAAGTTTCCTAATTAATCAAAATCTTATTGTTTCTAAGAAGCTAGTAATTTATAACGATTATCCTAAAGAATTGTTCAGTATATAAGACGTCACGAGAGTAGTGTTGCGTTCACGCTGGTGGCAAAACAAAGACTCGAAGAATAGTCTATTTTATTGCCTAGTCATAATGGGGTGATGCAATAGTTCAATGATGTATTAAATAATCTGTCAAACGAAGTGCTAAGTGCCGGCGCAAAGAAATATCGCTAAACAGTATACGTCATTCGATACTGAGTTTAGATGCTGGCTACCCAGCGGGCCCGCCGCCAACGGAGGTATACACAGCTACATACAAGATTATTAACATATATATTACGATCCACTAATCCTTCAACTCTTATATTATTTTTGGTATCACGGTGCTAATTAGAAGTATGCTGTTGCTATGTTATAATATCTGATTGCTGGGCATGGGTTATCGGTTTGACATTAATTTATTTTCAAAGTTCTCAATTAAACAAGATTAAAATTTTTTTAATAATTGGTTCATGCTGTTTTTGATTTAACTTCTTTTGGGTGATTTTAATCAATATTATGCAATCCCACTAGAGTTTTGCAATTTTAGTTACAATCGTCTATCATAAATATGATTTATCTTATTTTTAAACTTATATATGAATAATATGAAATAAAATACTTGATGTATAATGATTTCTGTAATAATAATTAATTAATGAAAGTCAAATGGAATACAAAATTTATAAACCCAGTAGTTATAGACAAAAATATTGTACAGCGAAATGAAACTATGGGAAAAATTCTGATTCGGTACTTCTGAAGAATTGTTGTAATTCGAACGAATAAATTACACAAATATAATATAAACAGACAAGGGGACAATGCATCAGCGAAGGTGCCGGCGCGACGCTAACAATCAGCGAGAAGAATGAAGAGTATACATGAACCGACGTATTACTCATTCTATCATCGCTTTTCTGTCATAAAATACAAAAATATCCTAAATTTCATTATTTTCAGCCCATTTAGGTGACCTGCTGGGTCTTTAGCTCTTTGTATCCAATCACGTTCAGTCATTATTATTATTATTATTATTACGTATATTGTTACTATCTAGGTGTAAGGTATTTTACGTTATTTTTGCCGAGGTGGGGGCTCCACTCCAGAATATGAGCACTCGAACGTTTATTGGTTTTGCGATACATGTGACCAGAACGCAGTCACTTCTGCCTTCTGTTTTTTTGGACTATGTCGATAACTCGGTAACCTCGTTATTAATAACTATGAAATACAACGGAAGTAATTACGTCATTTAGTTCGCTTTTAGGAAACAAAAAATACATTTAATGATCAAAGACAGGTTAGCGTTAGGGTATAAAGAATATCAAGCCTTAATCACAGCGATGTAACATAAATAGGTATATAAAATAAAGCGACGGTAAGTCAGCGGTGCCTTTGACTGCCTCGTTGGTCGAGTGGTTGCAAGCGCGACTGCCGATCGAGAGGTCCTGGGTTTAAATCCCGGGTCGGGTGCTATAGGGGATATATACTATGGGTCTTTTACTATTGGATATTGTTATAAACGGGTCTCCTTTCAGAATGACAGGGTTAAGGCCATAGTTTGCAACGCTGGCTAACAATAAGAGCGGGTTGGTAGACTTCAAAAGCCTTAGAAAACTTTTTTTGAACTCTAAGGTTCACAGGTTTCCTTAGGAAGTTTCCTTTACCGTCATAGCAAGTTGTATTTAATCCTACAAAGTACGTTAGTATACCGGTGCGCTTCAGGATTTGAACCGAGGACTTCCAGAGGCAGAATTTCAAACTATTAAGCTATCACTGTTGCTTATATTAGCTATACGAGTTTATAATATATTAATAATATATAATAATAACAAAATATTATTATTATTATTATATTGTCATTCCTGGTCCCTTACGGTGTAGAGAGAGACCACGTCAGGTCCGTAAGGATAAAGATATTTGGCACACGGGCTCTTTGCTTATCTCGTAAGAGGTCTGGCAGGATCGTAATAAGACCATTTTATCGCAATAAGTTGGACCTGTAAAGATAGATGTGATGGAAATAAATAAATTTATGAAAATATAAGCTACGTTATAAATATAAGTTACGATAATACTTATTATTCACTTAAAATGAAATTGAAAGGTTGATTTGTCAGTCTGCTATAAACCAGAACAATGGTATGATGTAATGTAACATTGACTCTACTATTTTGTGTTCAAGTCGATAAGTCTTATACATATATATCAAAGCCATCTAAAGCTGCAGAACATAATTATAATTTGATTTGATTCTAGGCAAGTGCATTTGTATCTTGGTATTAAAAAACGAGAACATTTTACAGTTTTAATTAACTGGACAAAAAAGACTACATTTTATAAAATGTGTTTATGTTAGTACGTGCATACTAAAATTTATCGTTACATGTAAGAGCACGGATTCCAGTAAAATAATTGGTAAAGCGCTAATCACGATGACCACACAACTTTTTGAAGATTTGGTCTGAGTTTCTTTAGTCAGACCAGTTAAATCGCTACTACATATTTTGCCTAATCAATGGATTCTAGTAATTATTTATTACTACTGGCAATAATCCAATTTATTCGTTTGTCACGTTTTACCAAGGTTTATTCATCTAGTTGTCAAAATCTGCTGCCCTATCTCATCGATCTGTTCATTGGATAGTATCGTCAAGATTGTTCGCTGGTTCAGTTGCAGAAAGGTGCTTACATCATTTAAGTTGAATGTTTATCAGTAGTAAAATTTTAGTATGGGTCATCACATGTCTGAACTAATGCTAACATAACTAATCTAATGTTAGTTTCGAACACCCTAGTGCAATCTTAAAATAGGTAAGGTTAACGAGGGGTAAGCAAGGCTGAGAGGCTTCAGTTTTTTTATTGAAGCAAACTGAAGGTTTTTAACTCTAGACAGTAACAAAATGGCAACTATCAGCGATGAAAATCCGCAGAGCGAGTCATCGAATAATTTAGTTCGCAGTGAAAATAATGATTCTGGAGACATGGTTGCAACTGAAAATGTTGATGTGAGTATCTAATTAGTATTGTATTATTGAACAATAGAATATCATTTTAATCGAAACAATTCCCTTGCCATAACCCTTATTTACATGTACAAATTTTGACGTAGGTCTTCTAGATTAGTGACGTATATCAAACAGCAAAAGTACGCCAGATGTACATAAAATAAAAAAGGGCATTATGTGTCGCTTTATAGATTTATTTATAGCACAACAAAACTTACGGCCCTCATGTTTGTCGACTAAAGGAAAATTTTATTACGTCTCTATTGAATACTTAAGGACCATTGTTACTTGTCAATAATTATCAAATTAATATTTGAGAAGAGAATTTAGAGACATAATCTTTATCGAGTTCAGTGGCGCACTATTGGACAGGTCAATGTCCAGCACTGGACAGGGGTAGACCGATGATGATAATAATCTTCATATAAAAGTAGTTAAATAATTGTAGGATGCATCCTTTGTTGGTTGTGACAGTTACATTTATTTACATTTTCCATACAAATCACCCTAAGCAAAGCAATCTTAAGAATAGTCAATAATATTGTTCCACAATAAGTTATTGTGATCTATGGTCTAATCATTAATTTAATTATTTCAGATTAATTCTCAAATTGATGAGCAACGTCGTCAAATGCAGCCAACTAAAATGGAATCTTTCTTTGCTATTACAAAATCACTAATTATTCGTGCTTTAGTTGTATACTTTATTACATCAATGTTTAGGCAGCCTTCAGCACCAAAAACTGATGTAACTTACCCAGCTGGCACACCTCGCACACCTGCTGTAAATATGTTTAAAAATGGCACAATATTAGAAATGTATACATATTTATCAGAACTTGAGAATTTAGAAAGATTTGATGATGCACAATTAATTTGGAAACAAACCGGTCTTATTTATGGGGACTGGAACGGTGGTCCCAATGGCGATGGCACTTTTACATTTTCAACAACGATTGAAGCCACAGAAGCACTTAAGAACAATGGTTCCATATACCTCCATGTATACATTGTGCCAGCAAGGAAATCATCTAACTCTGAAGAGGGTAATACTTGTGCAGGACCATATATTACGTATGGGAAAAAAATGTTGAATAAGTATAAAAAGTTACATTACCAAAAAACCCATAACTTGTTGACTGGTCAGACAGAGAAGTCACAGGAGGAAGTAATAAAAGCAGAAACAATGAAAGAGGAAATAGTATCACACTGGCATCCTAATCTAACATTGAATTTAGTTACAGACCAGACAGCCTGGATGCAGGGCAGTGTCCCACCACCACTGGATGAATTCATATTTTTCTTATCCGATGGAAAAGAATATAAACCACCAGTTTTCCTGAATGATTACTGGAACATGATGAGAGATTATGTTCCAATCAATAAAACAACAACTAAATTGCAATTGCATTTGACATACCAACCGTTAAGTCTTTTTAAGTGGCAGTTGTATACAGTCCAGTCTATGAGGGACAAACTAAGCATGTTTTCTGCTTTGGGTGCTGAAGAGAAGGATGAAGAGCAAGATACAGTGAAGGAACTGCTTCTGGATACCTCTCCTTACTTATTGGCATTGACAATATCTGTTTCAGTGCTGCATTCAATTTTTGAACTACTTGCATTTAAAAATGACATCCAGTTTTGGAATAACAGACAATCCCTAGAGGGACTCTCTGTAAGATCTGTATTTTTCAATGTGTTTCAGTCCACTGTTGTACTCTTGTATGTATTAGATAATGAAACAAATGTTATGGTGAGGATATCTTGTTTCATTGGATTGTTGATTGAAATATGGAAAATCAATAAGGTCATGGATGTAAAAATTAATAGAGAAGAAAGAATATTGGGCATACCAAAGTTAACTTTTAATGACAAAGGATCCTATGTGGAGTCCAGCACAAGAGAGTATGATACATTAGCTTTCCGTTACCTCAGTTGGGCATGCTTCCCCCTGTTAATTGGCTATGGCATTTATTCCTTACTCTATCAGGAGCACAAGGGGTGGTATTCTTTTATCCTAAACATGTTGTATGGATACCTATTGACATTTGGGTTCATTATGATGACACCACAATTGTTTATAAATTACAAATTAAAGTCTGTTGCACATTTGCCGTGGCGCATGATGACCTACAAATTCCTCAATACATTTGTAGATGATATTTTTGCATTTGTAATTAAAATGCCAACAATGTATCGTATAGGTTGTTTCAGAGATGGTAAGTACATGCAAATAATCATTTTGATATTATTTCATTTAAGGTCTTGATAAAGTAAGTTGTCAAAAATGATATAATTCTTATTTTTCAGATATTGTATTCTTCATCTTCCTGTATCAGCGTTGGATTTATAAGGTTGACAACAAACGTGTGAATGAGTTTGGATTTTCTGGTGAAATGGAGCAACAGCAGAAACAGTCTAAGAATGGAAGTTTAGCTATAACTGATGGAGGTGAAGAAATAGCTGATAAAAAGAATGATTAAATAAATTTCTTTAGCTGTAACTTAGTAGAAGGTGTAAACTGTAATATTAAATGATATGAAACTGTTATGTATTTTTCAAGTAAATCTCTACCTTGCAATATAAATGATATGTTTCTAGTATTATTGATGTTTTGAAAGGTTTCACGAGTATTATATAAAATTTCTGTTGATGATAAATGTTATTAAGTCATGAACTACCATAGGTATAGTTATGTCGTTTGTTCTGTCAAATTCTGTTTTCGCATATATTGTAATAAAGCGGAGGTTGGACCAAATAGGAAAGTCGGCGCAGTTGGGTCAGTTCTAAATGGCGATTGGGAACATAATAATAATAATTTGGTTTAGCCAAAGCTTTAGAATGCACGAAAATTTTTAAAATATCGTATTAAATAATTCATTTGTTACAATGCACTACTTAAAATTGTAATTTATGCTATTTACCTATGTGATTGCATTTGTCATTAAAGTTTAATCTATTATATTTGTTGTCCAAAAGTGTATTAATTATTATTATCCCCAGAAAAATTTACAACACGCACTGATTAATAAACATAGTGTCTCGTGTCAGAAAGGAACCACAGAGCAACATTTTCTCTAAGAGAATACTTTGATAGTGTAAAATTTGCTGTTTTTGCTTGCATTCTTATTGTCTTCTTTTTGATGCTGTGATGACCTAGACCTTTTTAGTCCACCGGGTAGGATTGACCAGCGGAGAGAAATAGATGGGGATCACTATGTTAAAGAAAAATCTGGTGTCATCGATAATGAAATAACTGAAGTATTACCGTTCTATATTTTTAATGATTCACATACAAGTAATACACAATACAATATTTATAATATTCTTGTGCTGTGATACAAATAGTTAAGATTGAAGCTGCCACTGGACCCAATATTCTTCATACGGTAGGTATACGGATATTTTAGATTGTGGACCATGGATTGTTTTTGGTTTGCGCTGACATCTCACCGTGTTCCAGCTTATATAACAAACTACTGACAGGGCCCAGTATAATCCTTAGTTGCCAATGTAAATTTATCGGTTGCTAAAACATTTATTATAATAATAGCTTTTATTCAAAAATTTTATATTTAGTTACTTAAAACTAAACTAAGCAAGTTATAACTAAAGTAAGCACATGAGTGCGAGATATATGTTATCTCTGTCACACCAACAATTAAATTAAAACGACATCTTTACATTAAAGATTACCCGCAACAAATATTTGAGAAAAGAAACTGTAGGCACAATTAAGAAGCGAGAAAGAAAAAGGAAACTGAGCCATAATAAAATATGATAAATTATTAAGGATTAGCAAGCTGAAGTGGCAGTGAGCTGGTCACATCTGACGCAGAACCGATAGGCGCCTGGAGCAGATGTGTTCTGGAGTGGAGTGCGCGACTTGGCAAACGTAGCGTAGGACGTCTTCCAGCTAGGTGGAGTGACGTTATACGCAAAGTGGCTTACAGTGGTTGGATGCGAAAAGCCGAAGATCGAGCTCAGTGGCTTGCCATTAGAGAGGCCTATGTCCAGCAGTAGACGGGAGTAGGCTGATGATGATGAAATTAATCATATTAAACATTAACCCGGATGTCAGAACAAGCAAGAAGAAAAGTACTCTTTCTCGAAACTCTTTCTTTCCCGAAAATAGCTCACATTCTCTGACAGCTCATGGATCCAAAACAAGCAAAAATAATAAGACTCTAGCTGCTTCCACCACTCAACGGTCATCAAGTTTCTCTAAAAGAGTTGTAAAACTTGGAAAGCTGAATTTCTTACGCATCAGCCTTTACCGTTCCACAGCTGGACATAGGTCTCTGGTAAGGTGTGCAACAACACCTGATCCTCCGACCTCCACATATCTCATCTAGCCGCTACCACCTGCCTTTTTAAGGTCGTCGGTCCAACGGCTTGGAGGGCGGCCCACAGTACGTCTGCCAATTCGCGGTGTCCACTTGAGAACTCATCTGCCCCAACCGCCGTCGGTTCTTCGACATATGTGACCAGCCGACCGCCACTTATGTCGGTTACTTTAGTTCTCCGCCGGATATCCTCGTTTGGCTTGTGGACTAGCCCCAATGTCATAGTCCACGTTTCAGCAGCGTATGTCATAGTTGGCAGGCCGCACTGATTGAAGACCTGAATTTCTTAAAAAATAAAAATATTACCAGGGATCAAGGATGTAGTGATAAAGATAAATAGCAATTAAGTACAAGGCCTCCCTCAAAAATCAAAACAAATGAACAGCAAACAAAAGAAACACAATATGACCTATATCCCCCAGGCTGGCCGCTCACTATAGGGGATTCCGAGAAAACCCTCCAAAGGAAACAAAAACACCCAATAACAACACAAAGAAATATAAAAACCAGCAATTATATATTGCAACATACAATGTAAGAACTCTCATCTACCCCATGATCATTTAGTAGAATTGGAAGAAGCCATAAAAGATATGCTATGCTATGCTCGGAATCTCTCTGAAAGATAGGATCAGAAATGATACTATCCGACAGAGAACTAAGGTAACCGACATAGCTGAAAGGATTAGCTTGTTGAAATGGCAATGGGCTGGGCATGTCTGCCGAAGAACCGACAACCGGTGGAGTAGGCGTGTTCTGGAGTGGAGACCG
>DWME01004794.1:0-15805 GCA_018244795.1 Parelbella ahira ahira | reverse complement strand
CTTCCTCTCAGGACGGAAAGGGTTAGGATAATAGTTGGCTACGCTGGTCAAGTGCGGGTTAGTGGGCTCCACATGTCTAAGCACCATTATAGTAAACCCCAAAATGTGTAGCTTTGGTCACGAGATGTTCCTTTACAGTAATAGCCAGTGATATTTAATGAACACAAGTTTTTGTATAAACACGTACTCGTCAGTATTTAAGGCTTGAATTCTAAACAACAACGCTAGCTTTGCTCGTAATTAATATACCTGCGGCAAGCAATGCTTCATGAAAACAATTTTTACTTTCTGATTTGCAGTGAAAAACACTACCATTTTTAAGATAATCGATTTTTTAGGATAAGGTCCGGGTTATTTTACTTTTTTTACACACTTGAACTCCCCTCGCTAGTCGATCAGCGCATGTCAAGGGATTTCGGTATCTCTATAGGAACGCAACGGCGTCTCCTATGTTTCAGTCCTACGGGCATACATACAAATATAGAATTGTGTAGTTGTTATCAAAATGTATTGTTTGAGATTATTCTTTAAATATTTATTTTACTTCAGTTGCTCGAGTTGATCCTTCGAAAGATTGTTTTTTGAATGGTGATATATATATTGTTCTCATAATAAGAAATTATCTGTGGAGTTCCCAATTGCAACTCCGAAAAGTATAAAACGAAATAAAAACAATAAGCTGTGCGGATGTATGATGAAATAACAAATTCAATGATGTTCGATACCGGCATGACTTTTATATTTACCCTCGTCAACGAACATTTTTGGTTGAACACGATTGGTTATCGCGCAACGACTCGATAATAGATAACTGTGCGGACATAGAATTGAGGCGGCAATTCAAGCATTCATCGAAAGAGAGTAGAGACATGATTGAGATGTACACGCGGTAACACTAAGCGATATAGGTACCTACCTAACGAATACTGTTGACACGCCGCGGTAGTTCAGCAATAGCTTCAACTGTCACATTTCACGATAAATGCAATACACGAGAAATTAAAACCAATTTCTGCTATAAAGCCATGTTAAGCCAGCGTCGAGGACTCCAATAGTCGCTAGGGCTGGCGTGGATTGTGTGGTAATATTTACAATGTTTAATGTGAAGTGTACGAATGGTTTAAGTTTGATTGCGCGACGCTCACGAAGCACTCTATAGCAACGTTCAAAAGAAAACATTGCGATGAGAACGAAATTATAAGACAAACAATCGAATAGTTCATTCCCGACGGAGACGTGATCTAGGCTTAGGGGGGTTTTATTATAAATTGTTTTCAACTCGTCCTTTTTTGAGAGAGAAACGTGTCGGCAAAAAAAAACAAAACGACATAAAAATATAACGTGAAAACGGCACAAGAATCTTATTTAGTTTCGTATTGTAGGACCATTTGAACATTGATAACGTGAGAGGTGTCGAGGAAGACATGCAATGACGTAGTTTGTGTACGTATAGACATAACCGGGGCCAAAGCTGGACAGCCTTAAAAATTAAACTAGATTTTCCAAAAGGCTGGCTACACACAATTAACTATTTCTCGTGTTGAAACGCATGGCATTACCGCCTTTAGTTTTATTTTTTTTTGTGCTTTTATTTCATTGTATGTATATGTATTATGCTTATTATTTTGTTTACAGAAATACACACGCTCGTAGTGTCGTCAATAACTCACCATTACCTGCCCATGTAGTGTGCAGTGCGCATATGCAATTAGCGTAGCGAAACACATACGAGTACAATGTACATACCTCCCCACCAGCAGGCACCTGTCAAATAAAATTATTGTAACGCAATTGAACGTAATATTTATTCATGTCGTATCTAAATTGCATGTCGTCGCATTGGTGTTTGAATGTTTCTCAGATATTTGAATAAAACATCGATAGTTGAAAAGTTGAGCGCTGTTTCTTGAATTTGTTTTAAAATTATACACTTTATATTGTTACTTTAATAACTGCCGTATACTAAGATTAGTTTTTAAGTAAAAACGTGTAAGTACTGACGTGTCCAATAGTTCACGAAATACAATTTAATTATCCATTTAGTAGTTCCTAAATTATGATTGGTTAAGGGTCTCATTGGCAGTTTATGATGTTAATTTATTCCTGAACGATGATAATGTATCCTATAAACCAGTTAATGTTAATAAAAATAGTTCTAAACGAACGTTCCAATTGTTATTTAAAATTAACTATAACTGACTATCGTCATATTACGATGGCTTTATTAAACACAAATATACTTCCAGCAAAGGATATGATCCTTTGGACGACGGTCATATTCATACATTAAGGCACACATCACATCATATCATCAGGCTATCTGTCCAGTCCACTGCAGGACATAGGGTTCCCTCAATGACCGCCATCGCGCCCTATCCTCAATTGTCGCATCCAGCATCTGCCTGCAGCATTTCGCAATTCATCCCACCGCGACCGGGACGGAGAGCGTCCCACACTACGTTTGCCGAGCCGCGGTCTCCACTCCAGAAATCGCCTTCTCCACCGGTTATCGGCGGTTAAGGCAACACCTTCCAATATCTGATCACGGTGCAGAAGGAGCAGACTTCACTCATTTCAGACGGAAGCTGGTCCCGTCCGGCTGGCTGCTGATACAAGGGATAATTAACGGGCGATTAAATCAATTTCAGATTAAGATACTTGGGGCGTTTAATTATTCGCAAAGAGTTAATGTGAAACAATAAAATTTACTCGCCGAATTTGAAATAATTGTCTTTTGGCTCGTTAAAAGGAGATCTCCATAAAAAGTGCTGGAATTACTTAACGCGTTTATTTTAATATACATTCGATTTAATCGACCGCGTCCTAGAGACGGTAGAAAACAGATTTGACAAGGTCATAACTCACACGGACTCGCAATAGTTGCCAGCGAGAAATTCACTGCCGAACCCCCCCCCCCCCCGTCCGTTACGGACCGCCGCTGTACCTACATACTTCGTTTGCTCAATGGCAAACTTTGTATTATGGATCATAATCTACGAGTTTGTTTACAGGGTGTACAGAACAGACAGATTTATGCCTCATAAATATCCAAAGCAACGACGCGTCTGCTAATAATCTCTAGTTCTTCAAAACTTTGAGACGGGTATGGCTCTAAGTTGACCGCTCGGTATCGACCTCACACCCGGCAACATCATTGTAGGTCTACATCCTCTTTAATACGTCCACAGTATAAAATATTATATTAAACATCAAACTGAAGCGCAAAACCGTAACGTCTGTGAGCAATCTACAGAAACTCTAAAGTACTATGAGCAAATTTTACATAGCGAAAAGCAATTAAGCATGTTCTAACTATAGGGGTTTTAGTTGTTTCTTCAAAAGGACCGGACCCGACCGGACAAACGGCCATACATGGCGCCGACTGGCGTTTTCAGCACAGTTTAAAGAAATTGATCATTCTCATGCTAAAATCTTACACAATCTAGAAATACTCGACACGGGTGGTACGGGAACGATCGTGTTTGGTGTAAAATAATAAATTCACATCAATTATGGGTCTTCTTTTGAAGTCTTTGTTTTGAAATAGTTGGATTGTGAAATTTAGTTGAATATGGCGATAAATGGTAAGTAAATTATTTTAATTAAATAATTATACCTCACTTTTAAACTATCGTCTCATATATTTTAGTTTCTAATGACAAGAAAGGCATTAAATCGTTATAAATTATTATCGGAGGTAGTAAGCCTTTTTTAACTTATAATACTACCTACTATTATTTATTGATACACTTTATTTTTAACATTTCATTTTTTTAACCTATAAATTCGTACCTAAATGAACTTTTATTGGAATAATTAATGCAATTAGTCGACAATATAGAGCTTGGACGACCTTGAAAGAACCAAAGGTTGTCAAGTCCTAGAAAACGCCCCCACCTATAAAGGAATTCGCTATTTTTCTAAAAGTTCAAATTCCGGAAACGGCGAGCAGTTCCTTGCTATGTTATAAAAAATGTATACATACTGCAAATGTTTTTTTTTTTGGTTGGTTTTTCCTAAGATATAAACAATTTAAAAAAAAACGTCGGTTGGGGTATACCGCACCTGTGTATTAGATAAATAAATGCCGACAGGCGTCCGCCGCGACGAATGGGTTCATCATCATCATCGGCCTACTCCCGTCCACTGCTGGACATAGGCCTCTCCGAATGGGTTAATTGGGTGCAATGTAGTTGGTGTCTTCGTTGTCTTCTTGTAAATCTTCAAACTTTTGATCTGACGTAGCATCAGTATGGATCACACCGACTCAAAAAAACTTTTTCTTTACTGTTTAACAGGTTGTTGGCTTTTTCGTTGACGTTTTTATGTATCCAATTCCTGTGCTACACTTATTTGAAGTTAAGTGCTTCTCGTAAAGGGCAAAGTGTAGAGCAAAATTATCTTATAATATTACGAAAATAAAAATGGGAATGTTACGTGAAATATTCTTATAGCATACTTTAATACGTAATCGTGACAAAATTAAACCTTTTTTAATATTTCGAGTAACTGAAATTTAATTATTTCACTGAACACTGAAAGAGAACATCGTAAGAAAATTATTGACGCTGGAAAATTTTCGGTAAATATTACATGTAAAAGTTTATTTGACAAAATTAGATACAAACAGCCGTCTTTTAAAATATCAAATGTGTTTTTTACTACAGTTTTAATACTCCTGGGTAACGTCGATTAATTACCTTCTAACAAGAGTTAAAAATTTTAGTATTCTTTTTAAGAACAGTTCAGAGTGTAAGGTGTATTATACTTTTTTATACGACGATATGAGAAACTGATCACGGTGCATTATAACATCGTTAGGTATAAATGGCTTTTAAATTATTCAGGTGGTTTAAAAATTCCGAGCTGAGAACTATCGCTACCAGAGCATTAGTACTGCTACACCTCGGGACCACCTCTACACCATACGGTAATTAAAGCGTTTTATAAACAAAGTAGATTTTTCGGACAAATATTATCAATTCATATTGTATTGCATAGGCCGACCGATTTCGGCCGTGGCATCTGCTTTATCTCCGATTCCGTTGTGCTCTCATGTGCCTTATGTAGCCAATCTTCTCCGTGAAGATTCTCGCAAACTGCGGGCATGTGAGGTCATCGCTAACGTAATTATAAAATATGATATCCGCAGATGGACGGGATTATAAATCGTCGCGCTTGGCATACAGGTCATAGCGCCTAGTCTCAAAATCGGACACTCGCCTCTTAATGAGGGTTCTCCAGTCAGTCCGACTAGCGGCCTGCTTCTCCCAATTTGGAGTCGCCAAAGAGCACTTATGCGTGTGTCGCTCAGCACGTTTTTAAATCTGAGGAGCTGTCCGCCATGTTTCCGCCTGCCCTCCTCAATTTTCGCCTTAAAGATACACCTTCATAATAGCTCTAATGAAATATAGATTTGTGCCAATATATTACGAAGTAGGTCAGTGTAATGAGCTTGTTTGCCAGTTCGCAGGAAAGTAGGTTGGTTCCTTTCATATTTGATAATAATGGAAATAATTTTATATTGTTCACGGAAACCAAACAATAGAGGGGTGTTTTTACTGCTGAAATAAAGGTCAGAATAATAAGTGAAAAAATTGCAGTTGGAATATTTAAAGTTATTAGGGATTTGCGTTATGAAATATATATATGAATGACAACTAGTTGTGCGGGACACGGTTACTTGTCATTCGTACGGTCCCGAACAGTTGATGTTATAACAAAACAAAATATTCGATAACTAAAGGAAAGACTTATCGAACCGAACAATTCAAAATATTGTATATATTCCGATTCTGAATACTTCCATTGATACTAGAAGTATTTGAAACTCTACCACAAATATAAATCCTGTGCATATAACATATCCCGGCTTAGCTCCGTTTCCTGTAGTTTCCAGGAATAGGTCTGATCTGGACAAATAGCGGTCGATATGACATTTCGTAACGCCCGTGTCTTCCTGAAGCGATCAGAAGAAAAGGGTGTGAGCCTATTGCCATACACCGAACAGTAAACCGGATCTCTGATACTATTGGGAATTTGAAGTTAGAAAACCCAATAGTACTCGATCAGGGGATCAAAACCAGAAACTCTAGATCAACGAAGTAGTCTAATACAGCAATGATTAAAATGAAAGATTTCAAAATTTCTCTCAGTTTAAAATTAGAATTGCAGTTTCTCGAAACAATAACACTGTTCGACACATCACAGGGACACGCACATATTTTCGTATGGACATATAAATGTATAAATTCTTTTGCTTTTTTATATTGGTACTACTGGGATTATCCAGAAGTCCATAATTTTGCCACGACAAACACGATTATAATGCAGCATGCCATAATCGGAGGTCAGTGATAAATATTATACGCATTAATTTCGCAATGGATCCTTTAAATATGACTGACGGGCAACTTGTTATATTAGTTAATAAGTTCATATTACACACGTACATATCTTCACGCCCTTAGGCGGTAGACAGGGAGCACGGGGTGCCAAATTTATATATCCTTGCAAACCTGATAATAATGATTATTATCTTATTATTTATATGGAATAATGTAGCCCTGAAAATACGGCTTTTGGCCAGATTCGAGAATTAATTTCATTTGAATGTAATTTACAATACAGTTGCACTGGAAATGATTTCTAAGCATTGCTTATGTGTATTGACACACAATTTCATTGCACACGACAGAAACACGATGTCCACGGCGACTTCAGCCGAGATTTATTGTTGCCCGCGGCGGCGACGCTGTCAAAATGATTTCCCGACTTTAGTGGCGAGGCAACATTTGCGATTGGTCCCGTGATGGGTTCATAATAGGATTCTGGCACTAGATACGACCGTTATTATAAGTTATAATTATGAATATTATATGATGTCAGGTTCTTAAAGGGTACACAGAAAGCACCGATGACCACATATCTCAATTCTTACGGAGCCGACCTTATTTTTCTGCGTTCTTCACATATTCATATAGATAATACCGTAAGCTTAAAATATTAAAATATGGCCATATAGATGGACGATGAAATAGATACAAAATTGACATCATCATGAACTTACCTTACGGACCAATTGTACTCTGTGCTTACTGGACTACAAGAAGACAGTCTAATGAAACAATTTTTTTGAAGCAGCCGTGTTCGCGGCTGCGTCCTCGAATATGTTAACAAAATTGAGGTTTATCAATAAGCCTAATGCAAACGTTACGCGAAAAATGTTATCTATTACAATGTTACAAATAAGTAAGGAAGTTTATATATGTGTATGTGTGTATGAAGTAATCTCTAAAACTACAGATTCGATTACGAAAACTCTTTCACTTCTTAGTAAGCTACATTACAATGTGAGAAGTGGATGGCCATCCTTCTCGATGTTCATCTTCAGTCGATGTTCTGCCCAGCTTAAACTCCTTAGTGCAGCGTGCAACTATAGAATGTGGAGGAGCAGAGCCTTCCAATATTTCCACGAAGTCGCTGTAGATCTCCTTGCTAGACATTTTTTTTAAGCTGAGGTACTTATTGAAAGCTCTAATTTCGTTTTTCACCATCTTAATGTTACCTCTTCAGCGGTTCGTGATATATTTAGAATGAAATTTTTGTGCCATCCTAAAGAGTATATAAGCAAGCAAAAAAATTGTTTTTAGATTATTGTGCACGATAGAAAGATCCAGTTGTCATTACTTTTTGATCACCCCTCGTACGTACATGAAATTGCCCCGACAAATTCGCATCTGTTACATTTGACAGCTCGTTTGTTGAAACTATCGCGCAATATAGATAACAGCTTATCATATATCCGAGGACACAAAATATCATGTTCTGAATGAGAATATTGAATGAAATTTCGATATAGGAGCAGACCTCTTCTTTGTAAAAAATAATATCGATATTTTAAACTTTTTATACGTATAACACACAACGATCATGATAAATGTCTATGGAAATTTAGGCAATCCTAGATTTTTCTTTTAAACAACTGGGTTCTGGCAATCTTACTCCCATGTGCATATAAAAACATAGTTAATTTTTATGACTACATATTTGTTACACCGCGATATAAACTACACAATGTGAATTTAAATATAATTATCTGACATCGATTTTAATATAAAGTTATTCTATTTACAAAAATTCGTTGGGCATATGACAAAAGAAAGATAAATATGTAATTTAGTAATTTTAAATATTATAATTTAAGAGTTCTTAAACTAATGTTTAAAGGTCTCTCTGAATCTTTCCCGTTCTAAGAACTTTGTTCCTGTATTAATATTACATTTTTAACATAATAACATACTTTACACATAAAATAGAATAGGCCATAAGATAATAAAGACCTCAACAATAAAATCAAAATATTTTGTTAGGACACCGGAAACGTTGGGCAGCACGATTCGAAGATTTTAGAGCACGGGCTTATTCGGTAGCGGGCTGATAAATTTGAATTGTAGAGTACTGTGTTTCTTCAAAGTTGTTTTTCTTGCAACTTGGCCTAAAAACATTATTTAGGTATATGGTCGACTAGAGATCGTCACGTTAGCCAACTGACGACCCGAGTTCGATTCACTACGTATTCTCGTGGGTTTTAGGCTGTATAACATTTTCAGAAACAAAAACCATCGTAACTGTTTTCGAACTTATACACAGTAGGTACATACATCTCTATCTTTGCATTTTTTATATTACATAAATTATATAATACTTTTTTTATGAAGCTTGTGACAATTTTATAGGTGTAGTGTAAAATTTTCTTGCAATAGATCCGCTACGATAATTAGTAATAGCCGATGGACTGAAGAATCATTTGTGATTTCATTAACTCGATACTCTGAGCACCGTACCGTTTTATCATTTAAGGGGCATCGGGAACGCTTACAGGTTAGTAAAAACATAGAAATGTTATTTAGTTAGTTGTATTTACACTGTTTTCCTATATTCGTTCATCAGTTATTTGTGTATCAAGATATTGATTTTTAGGAATAGGTATATTTGGCACTCGGCGAACTCTACCTATCCTGTACGGGATCTAACTTTATTACATAATGATAAAAATAATAATAATTAAATAATGTTTAAAATGTGTGTGTAGAATGTAAATTTAACAGAAAAAAAAATATAACATGATAGGCAAGCTTTTGACCGCGATCTCGCTCGAGAGCCAACTCACGCTTACATTGAAACAGAAACATGCTGGCAGGGTATTCCACTGCTTGGCGTTGTGTGGAACCGAACCATTTCATTCTGGCCATTGGAATGTCTACCAGATAAGGATGGTAAACTGCCGAGCGTTTAGATGTTCTGTGTAGAAAAAGGGTTGGGGGAATTAGATCGTGTAGTTCCTGTGCGCACTCGCCAAAATGTATCTCGTAGGTCACAGCCAGGTGAGCTGCACGACGACGGCGATCAAGGCTTTAATTTCATTATTATCTAAATAAATAAAATGACAATCTGCCGTTGGGTGGGCATCACGGAAAGCTACTGGATAATAGATTTCCATTACGTCTTCTAAGATTTTTTTTTGTTAGACACTTGGTCCTTATTTCAAAATAAAATCGCTTCATATATGTTCATTTAATATAGAAATATTTCTATATCTTAAACGAGCAACTCTTGTACATATGTATATACATATATATATGTACATGTGTGTGTGTGTGTGTGTGAAACGGCTCCAACGATTTTCATGAAATTTAGTATGCAGGGTGTTTCGGAGGCGAGAAATCGATCGAGCTAGGTTTCATTTTTAGAAAATGTGTTTTATCCATGTTTTCAAGCAATGACAAACTGCTACAAAATCATTAGAATACGATAGAATATAATAGCTCAAATCTGGTGGTTCCGAAACCAGAAGACCCAGGTTCGAGTCCAGATGTCTCCATTTCTATTATTTTTCACCTTGTTTTTGGGTTCTCTTTGTTAGAGAAACCATTATTGGGAACCCTTTATCAATGTATCTAATTCGTACATTCGTATTCGTAACCGAGCTAAGCTCGGTCATCCAGGTACTACATATTAAAGTTTGAAGCATAAACGATTTTATAAACAGTAACCACATATTCAGTGACGGTCAACCATACGTCGCTTGCTCTCTTGTTACTGGCGCTGATAATTTATGTATTATTTTAGCTGTAAACAGTGATAACACTGTTTATAAAGAAATTATAAATAAGCAAAGTATATTGGTGCTTCCGAGATTTCTGATGTTATTTCCCCGCACATAAAATGCTTCATCAATATTTTAAGCGACGAAGACAAAGTAACGAATACCAGCTAGCAGTTACAAATAAAATAGAAACGGCTTTGAAGTGATCATTTAATAATATTTATGTAGCGACGTGAAAACCGTATCTTCTCAATGGTCATGTGAGAGAACAGTATGTAGCTTACTGTTCTTGAAAAAAAAAAATTTAAAAATTGTAAACAACGAAGAAATAGACAATCCCCCTGAGTTCTTCCCCGGCTGGTCTCTCGCGGTCGCGTTCCGACACAGTAGTAAATTGAGAAACAATCGGCACATAATGTTATACAATGAAATGTATTAAATTACATGTCTCGTTTCTCACCATGCCTATTCGTACAAGTTCACACGTTTATTGTTTATTGGCTGTTTTTAATTTAACAAAATTAATGCATTGATAACTTCACTTATAGGTCATGCGATATTGCGGTAGCCAATCAATCTCTGTAATTGTGTCGAGAATTATAATTTCCATATATATACCAAAGGCAGTTTATAGGGCGCCTAATTAAAGCGGCTTACCTGGTATCTGGGTTACCAGTGACAAAAGCCATTTCGCACATAACTAGTTTCATTACTCCCGGGAGACTGGGCAATTACATCAGCAAATTCATTGACGTTACGTACTGATCACCTCACTTACACGTAATTATTCGTGGCAAGCAACATTTATGTAATATTGTTATCAATTAGCATTATACTGTACAGTTGAAGTTCAAGTGTTGCGATGCATAAGATAATGTTTAAGGGAGAATTTTAGATCTATTTAAGAAAATATGTACTATATACAGGCATTCATTTAAAGAATTTTTAGTTCCATATATTAATATTGTTATGGTTATTTCGCACAGGGGGAGAAAGGCACTTCGGATTTCCGTACGTTAAGCTCCTGATAGTGTTTTTTCGCTTCTTCTACTTTCATTATATATGTATGTTCGTCTAGTAAAACTATTGACCTGTCCTTCTTTTAAGACGCCTCTGATTTCATCGTCAATTATGTACAATGTACCGATTCTATTATTTATGCTGTTATTAATTTGTTTCGTACTTTAAAGTCATGTATTCTTTCTGTCTGAAGCATTTAAGCATAATTCATTTTTTAGTTCATGACGACAATAATAGTTATATATAATGGAGTTTTAGTTTGTGGATCATGAGAAACTTTAACATTTATTTATTGCGTTTTGCTTGATCGTCGCTATCCAGAACTTGCTTAAATAATCAGTATTACACAAGAATCCACCTTGTCCACGCTGTTTTTGCGCCAGGTTAATCGCAAGTGCGCGCTACTCAGCATCCCACTTGAGGCGCTCTTCGTGAGCTTTGCGTCACATTAGCCTCTTTATATAGCTATGCGGCGTTGTATAACATGCGGTCCTCCTCAGATATTTACAACAAGGTAGGAAGCATCGCATTTGAAGTTCCTATCTCTTACGACCTTTTCTACTCTCTTTGTACATAAATAGCCAAATAGGTAGATATTTGTGACATTTAAAATTTTAGAATGTGTCCATATCGGACGCTTATAATCGAAACTCTTAGTTCTAAGAATTGCTGCTATACAGCAAACCTAGCAACATCGCCGCCTAACAGTGTAACTGTTATTACTGCTGTTGCCACCTTACAGCAGCCGTTGCTGTTTTGCAGCATATTGAAAATGTATGCCTCGAACACTCCAATAACACTGTTGCATTCTAGGTAAACATAAGTATGATTTTCTATTGTCAGAATTAGTGTCTAAAGTAGTTGTACTGTATTGTCAGCTCTACTTAATCTCCCCATTAGGTAGTTTCATATATGTATATATATATATCTGTCGTATAAAGTATGGCCTACCGTAAATGAAACAATAAATTTCACGCAATCTTCAGCAATATATAATTTGCAATATTAATCACTAAGGCGGGGGTTGAATAATTAACATAATATATTAAAGCAAATGGGATTAATAAATAGAGCAAAATAGCTCTATAGCCACACCATATTTGTATTTATTCACCTGTCTGATTCGATTTTATAACTTCGTAATTTTTTCGTATTTTTAGTTTTGTGCAGAACACTTAAAAGTACTGGGTTTAATTTTAACGTTACTTTTATAACCTGCCCATGGGATACATGTATGCTTAAACAGTCATTTGTCAAGTCAATAAGTTTATTTTCACGTTTATTGTGTCTCATGTCTCTTTATTTTCATAAAAAGGTTCCTGAATTTAAGAGAAGTCAAAATAACTTGCTATGGAAAACAGCCCGTCAACTCAACTGTCATGTCAGCTGACAAGCGTATTTATTTACAAACATTTACGCACCGAGACATAAACAAAGCCCATACTTGTTTGACAATGTTTACAACTGGCTACTATGTAATAAAGTTCACTTTCAGGCAACTTTAAAATATCAAAACACGGAAAAATAGATGACCACACAGTACATAAATCTGTGCTAAGATAAAATAGTTGTTAAGTGTGTAAAAAACTGTATTTTACGTACCTTACGGTCGATGCTGACTTCGAAGATGACATCGTTGGTCAGGGGTTCAGCGGACAGTATCAATCCGTGGTTGAACTCGACGAAATTACGCACCGCAGTCGTGTTGTCGTGCAATAGCGTCACCCGGTCGCCGCAGCGCCAATGAAACTTCATTTTCAATGATGATACTCTACAAACAACTTCCTAATTAATTTGCTGCCTTCGTGCGCCAATCTAACTCAGCAAAAGTCAACTCCAACACAAATCTTGGGTGTGTCCATACTTATAAATAAATTCTTACGGCTAGTTTAATAACTTTCGCCGATCTTACATACGCAATTTATACTGTCGGCAAACTTTAGTTTATTTATTCAACTTGTAGGAGTTTAATACTAAAGTTACGAGAGACTGAAACGGCATCCACCGTATTCATTAATGTACATGAACACGAGAGTTGAATTAAATCAAAAAAGCCTATACTCTGATCGCTGCTCCAATGGAAACAAACTACACTTCTAACCTACACGATACGCATGAGAGAACTGAACCATATGACGACTGACATCTGACAGTCTCAATGACAGACAATGTCATGCGCCAAACGTCTCAAGGTTTGACGTTTACGAATATGACGTATCTAGACAATGATCATGGCAACACGTACACGTCATGGGAAGTCATGCTCTCGCGTATTGCTATTATTAAAAAGAAATTATAAAAGATTATTTGTCCTTTGTTCGCCTCTTGTAATAAGCTATAACATTTTATTTTCGTACTGTCCTGATAGAGATACATAATAATTAATTGTGCTTCTGTGCTTTTATTTATGTTTATAAATTAGGTATTTAATTTCACAGCGTTATTTAAACCTGTGATCTTATAATTAATTTATTAATAAAATATTTGTGTCCATTATACTATACTATACTACTACAATACTACTACTATACTACTACGATACTACTACTATATTACTACTATTAAACACGTTTCATGCATTTATAAACGTCAATACACGTAATGAATGCAGTTATCAGACGCTACGTGCATATCTATATACTTATTTATATTGTCGTGACTCAGCGAGGGGTGTGCGGCTTCGATCGTTATAACTGTAATTTAATCCTGTTTCTATTTGACGTAGTGTTTATCTAACGCAGACAATTAGAAGAGTGAAAGAAATCCTGAAATATTTCTCATATAATATTCTGTTACATATTATTGTACCTATATTATTAAAGCGATTTCTAATGCGATGCGAAGCGATGAAATTGAGCGCATCACTAGCGATTATAATTACAAAAAGCCAAAAAAACTAAGGCTGAATTGAATTAATTCTTTTTCCTGTTTTTTACCACTCTATTTATAAATGTTAATAATTTGATTCAAAAGAACAAACAAAAAGTGATTCCATGCTTATTGTCACCGAGGCCTCTTCGTATCGATTTCGCTATTGTTCCAACAAACATCTGGTGTAGTTTATAATCCACTAGTAATAACATTTAACATACCCGTAACGCCGTCTATTGTAACGTTTCGGAACATAGTTAGGTGCTAATAACACGTTCCTCGGATGAAGTAAGGATTTTAATTATTGTATTATAAGTCATTTAAATTTATTTTATTTTATTATTATGATGATGTCATCTACATAAGTATTTATATCTCTCAAAAGCTTATGATAAAATCTAGCGAACATACTAGCGACATCTGATAAATGTAGTGTGCGTTTGAACTACCTTTACAAAAGGAGTTTCATACTTTACTGAATCTACTGACAGATGGCGCACTCATTGTATCGTATTACAAATAGAGGGAGCTGGTTTCGCAATCTTTCCGTAAGATAACCCAATTTTCGTAGGCATAATGACAAAAGAATTAAACAGAGCCAATAATAATGGTTATGAACGGTTCGTATTATTATTTCGTTTTATTGTTATACAAATATATAGGTACTTTTAAAAGCGCAGAAATTACATGTTCCCGTGAATGTGTAATTAGTCGTTAAATGAATGTTTATATGTATATATATATTTTAAATTACTGAACAATTTAATCACTATCAATATCTATACGATATTTATGAAATTTTAAATGCGTATTCAATAGGTCTGTGAATCGGCTACTATCTATTTTTCATATCGCTAACTAATAAGGGTGGTCCACCCCGAGCATGTTTTTTAATTTATTGAACATAATTTTTTATTTTACATTTTTATGAATTGGCATTAAAAATACACGCAACCCTGAATTGCCATTCTTATACTTACCATTAACCCCCATTTTTTAATAGCGATATAAATATTGTCGTACAGTCAATATGATTGATGTGATAGTTACTGAGATGGCAGAGGAATTATTTACGACAGCACCATAAACGCGGTTGCATTCGGATAGGCGAAAAAATAATATGATTCGCTTAATACATAATTAATAAGCATAAATCAGCTTGATGTAATTAAATAATACATAAGCCTGCGTAATTTATATAAATAAGTCAGGTTTCCGTACAATAATAAAACTTTGTTGATCCACTGTTGACCTCAGTTCTCCTTTCGCAATCAGAAAGATAATAGTTATGAGTGTTTTTAGAATGCGAATAGTATAAAACTACACCAACGAGTACTCAGTTTTGGCTATTTAATTTACGTACTGAATTCATCAGCAATGCGCCACGCCGGTCGCGGTGTCGCGGCCGGCCATGACCTTTACATGTAGGATTTTCTCAATTTTTTCAACATTACTAACTCTTTTACTACCTCCATGGAAGTAAACATAGTTACGGATTTGACGATATTCCATCGATATAAGTAAAAAAATGTATCGAAGAATTCACCCAACCCTTAACGATGCTAATAAACAAATCCCTTAGCGAACCAAACCAGCTAAAAATATTCAAAATAAAACCAATACACAAAAAATGGGACAAAACAGACCGTACCAATTATCTTCCAATAGCTCTGTAGCGGCGCGCTAACTACAGTAATATGAGCGCGCGCCTCACATGGAAAATGCTGAACACGCATAACACCACGAGCACAGAATATAGTAAACAATAGACTACGTCACATGCGTCACACTGAGACTGGCCAATCA
>DWME01004793.1:0-15806 GCA_018244795.1 Parelbella ahira ahira | reverse complement strand
TAGGAATATAATAATACATAAATAAATAATTATCATATGTCGTAAAATGTAATAGAAAGCAAAATATTGACTAAAAATGAAGATAAATTTTGCCTTTTATAAAAAAAATATTTAAAGATTTACAAGCTAAAACCATAGAATTTGTAAAAAAAAGTAAACTTTAATGTAATCAGATGAATGGCAACCCTATTATTTCTTGTTATAGATGGTGCGCATTTTGATATAGCCTGCATATAGTACAAGGTTTTAACTGAACAGCCGAATTTTTCCTAGGAATGTATTTGCTACCATTGCTAAACAACTGATAGGAATTAAACATCTAAACAGTGACATTTTCATAGTAAATATATATAATGTGGGTCATGTGCTTGCAATATATTATATAAAGCGCTGTGAAGTCCTGTTTTTATTTATCTTTTTACTTCTATACCAGTAAGAACATAACCTTTGAACTCTTTGAAGTATTAAAAGGTAATATATTTTGGTGATTTATAGTGTTGTATATGTATGAATATGGCTACATTTGTTTTTTGTTTCACCTGTTTTCCGACTTTCCAATCCACTGATACCTGACCTATTTGATGGTGACGGTGAAGTCTTGGTCTCTCTCGCATACACATCTATCAAGATTCACATTGTATAATGTATCTGGTTTGTCATTCTTTCATCTGCCATTGTACTATATTTCGTTAGTAGTAATTTAGCGAGTCCAACTCACCGACAGCGTTGTCCTGCTGGTTGCAGCAGAACTCGCCGCCGAGGAACAGCGTGGTGAAGATGACGAAAACGATGGCCATCACCACCGCGTACCCGTCGGCGCCCGCGATGCTGAAGGGCTTGGGCGCGGCGGGCCACGAGGGCGGCGCGGGGCACGCGGCCTGGCAGTCCACGCACGAGCAGCCCGGCTCGCCCTGCCGGACGACGCAACGACTCAGCGAACATTCTCAACTGGTTTCATGAACCTCATCACCCGGATCAACAGCTGATCAGCGATACTCGCATAATTTTCTATTTAGATTGTTCTGAGGCTCGATATATATTCTCTGTTAACCGTGGCCTCGCTCACCTCGAATTTTAATGTACGGCAACCTTTAGTTCACTAAAACAGGATGAGCTATATATTTTCTTGATACCGTTCGCATGGTATTTAATAGTTCTTATGGGGGTTATGTTTTTCTGTAAATCGTATTGGTGGTTTCGACGATTAACGGTTCCAAGCGATCTTTTTATCCGTGAATATATTTGTAACACCAGATCCCTTAAGGGACAGACAAAAGGGCATCCCCACATCAATCTCTACATCGATCACACCTTCCATATACCCAATCATTCACTCGCACATTCCACTCTCAACATCTGACATATTTATTCACGATAGCATAGGTACAGATTGCAAAAAAAGCTTACATTTAAACCTTCACTGCAGGACTTGGTGGGCGGGTTGAAGGGCGTAAACCCGTCGACGGGATCGCTGCCGGGGATATAGTTGATCTGGAAGGGCACCAGCGGGACGTCCTTGTTGCCCATGTAGTCAAACCATTTCTTCGGCGTGCAGTCGTTGGTGCCGCATAGAATGTCCAGGGCCACTTGGTTCGTCGACGGCATTTGGACCTAGAGACGATATTCAGTAGTGAAAAAATTACTAATAGTCAGTCCAAGTACCGACGGCCAGACATTGTTAGCCGCGACGACCTAAATTTACCTAGTCGAATCGCGAAAAATTGAATTATGAAAATATCGATTTGATTTCTTATATAGGTATATTATAAGTACAAATAAATAATATATACTTAAAATTGAATATCTAATAGACAATGGTATGACAATGTGCAGTGAGCAGGCAACAATCGCAAGAGGCTTTTGTCTTCCAGAAACATCTGTAACAGACCTGGAAAGGTTGTAGACACAAGCCTGCTAATGTGTTACTAAGGCTATAATAATATCAATGCTCCCTAAGGCTTCCGAAGTCTGCCGACCCACACTTGACCAGCGTAGGTCGACGCCTGTCATGTATACACTATGAGTTCAGTGACAGTATCTGATCTGGCAATGGCGGATCCACGGAGGCGTTGCTATTTCTGCTTCTGAAGACTGAGAGTGACATTACAGAACCAGTGCAATTAAAAAAAAAGATTTTATTATAACATCAAAATACATACATTGGCACACGAGTTGAAGGTCGCTTCCTTGTATGTGTCGCTGAGGTGGTAGTTTATTTCCAATATTTTCTTAGTGGCTGAAAGAAAGAAAGAGAGGGGTGAACGCACTTTATTTGTTTATGTCGTAATGGTTTTTCTAGATGTTACACAGGAGTGAAACATCGGTTCCATAATATTACGCTGTACCAATAGAAAACAAATTTACAAGGCATCACGCCTGCATTTCCCCGATGGGATAGGTAGGTGATTGTAGTATTCACACTTTTCACATCGTTTGTTATACGTCCCATGGAATGGAGGGTGGGTCTATTGACATAGAAAGTGCACAGCTACAAGCTTGGAGCCTACCATCAAGATTCCACGATAGCAGGGAAACCGAACTGGCGAAACCTACTACACTGCTCTGCCTAACCCGCTGGTTATTACAGGGGTGATGTGACTTTTTTTTAAATATAGGTATACTTAACTTTCAGCGTTGACACATATACAAATATGAATAGATCAAATTTAGAACACGTGACTTGGAACAGATGCAGAGTTATGAGCGACAGAAGGAGTTCGATTTGATCCCTTTCCAAACAATACAATTATTCTGGACTTACTGCTGTTAAAAGGTGCGACGTCCACTACGCTCAGGAAGTCGCTCTGGTTCGGCGCGCAGGTCATGGCGCAGATGTGCTTCAAGAAGTTGTCCACGCACGTGGGACAGCGCGAGATGATGTCGATCGCCGTCTTTGCGCCGTACTCAAAGTTTCTCAGCTGTTCCGTGTTGCAGCATGACGTCCCACCTTCCGCTAGCCACGGACAGTACTTCTCTATAAGCGGCTGTAACAAGGACAATTTCTATAAAAATAATGATCATGAATTTCTGCGATCGGCAACTCTCATTCCCGGCGTGGAGATTCTGGATAAAATCCCCCTTGGGGAGGTCTATCTCCAGCAGTGCACTGAGACGAGCCGATAATAGATATTTTTTCGCGGGAAATTTTCTAAAATAGCACTTCCTATACTAACTAGTATAAAAAAAATAAACCTCAATTGAGATAAGGCGACAAAGTTATGATTCACGATGTAGGATGCTTACGAAGCGACGATAATTTAAAATCTCAAGGAGATGACATCAATGAGGACCTTTGTTCAGCGGGAAATCTTAGCGTATTATCTTATCCCAAGTATCGTACAGACGGGGAGCGTTACAATATACCCATTCATACGTCGCCCATCTACGAGATTAATTAATGTTTTCAGTAACAGTATAATGCTATGTACTGATATGTGGGTTGTGATTGAAAGATGTCGGAAGAATACATTCAGATTTCAGCATTGTCATTACAGCTTAGTTTCTGTCAACTGACGTCACTGCACACCACGGACATTTTCGAATGTTTAACATATATCCCCTTTAATTTAGATCTTTGAATCGTTAAACACTTCGCCGAACGTCGAATTATATCGAAAAAAACGTTGCTTTTTCATTCACTTTCAAATGGAGTCTTATCTATTATACGTAAATATGTGTGTGTGCGGGAACACACAAACAGTGCACGAACATACACTAATCGTGTGCTAATTCACGTGTTGGTCGCACAATGTTTTAAGTGGTAGTTCTTAATGCTTCTAGAACATTATTAGAGTCATTGACAGTGAAATATGTATTTTAAATATTATCGCAACTTCTACAGGTAGTTAATTAAATTTAATGCAAAAAGCGTGCAACGTCGCCAACTGTTTTAGTAATCCATAACTTTTATCTCTAAACGTAATAGCTAATACGCGCAAAAAACGATTGGCCAATTCGATTGGTCTTACAGCAACGAAAACTGCTGTATAAATAAATATCTCAGGGCGGCTAGGACAGGGTTCTTTGATGCCAAAGTAGTAATCGTAATTAATAATATATACTTTCTATATATAATATATATTTCGTGAAATTTCCAATCAAAATACATTTAATAATTTTCCACTCGGCCAATCACTTAAACAATTGTCTCGGGAATCGATACCAGCAACCTACATCGGGATACACATACAGTCACCAAAGACATGAGAAGAGAGATTAAAAAGAAATGGCTATGGATCAGTGCCCGGTGCCAATAAGTTCACCACCCACTCCATGGGACGTACAACGTAACTGGTGAAACGTAAAAGTGTACTACATTCCTCTACTTACCCCCTCGGGGATTACAAGCGCGATGTTACATTACAAGTATGAAAGTGGCCGGCCGTAGCGACTGGACCGATGCCATCTAAGTTGATATACTACCTAATATTACCACCAGATGACATAAAATATTTTTTGGCGTACCCTTTATCAATTTTGTATCACGATTCACGAGCGCCATATGCGCACGCTAAGAGCTCGCTATTAAATATCCATTTAAAGTCGTACAACAATAATCGCATAATTTACTGTTATCATTATTGATTCGTCACGGTCAGGTCCTTTACGGGATGCGCAGAGAACATTGTTACCATATGATACAATATATTGACCGTCACTCTTGTTTTCATTCACTATGAAGGTACACCTTTTACCAGTTACATTTAACAATTACCAGTTAGAACAACGATCTTTTCACAACAGCGCATAAGTATTTCAAAACGACATCCTTCCACTCTGCGTACCTATTGCATTGCACTCCCAAATGGGGCGTCCGTCCTCGCCCGCTACGGCGACGTTCGCGTTACGCGACGGGCTGCCGCCGCGCTACAATAATTGTCTGTGTGTGTATCTATCAATCATTACTAATTTAAATTACATTTTATACAGGAATTCATTAGAACTTTTCGAAACCGAAGTGTGTGTGAAATGCGTGATGAATATAGAAGAATCGCGTCAAGACTGTAAAGAGATTTGGCACTCGATGCTTTCTACACAATTAAAATAATAACAATAGCGTAGCCTCAGATCGTATGAGTTATCATTTACACGAATCTCGATTATTTATGCTCATTATGCTCTTAGAACGGCGTGTCCACCATAATTATAAAACATTTTGTAATATAAATAGATCATTGTGGAACAATTGTTTAGATACACATCAGTAAAATAACCACAGCAACGCGATCACTATACGCAAAGCTAAAATCCAAACCTATTATTGTTCATGGATACGGGAACTAATGATACATTTATAAAACTACAAGCGGAAAAAAACCAAACCATAAATAACAATTATAATCGACTTATCCGTTTTACAGAAAATTACATTTTGAAAAATCAAAAAAAAAACGATCATTACGAACGCCTGCTTTACGCGGATGTTACAAAAAACCCTAAACGTGAGAACTTTGTACCAGGGCAATAAGGAATTTGTTGATTTCGAAAACGCATTTTCGGCGAGGTCGCAACGAAATGTAAATAGGGTATCGTACGTAAAAAATAGAAATAAACAGATAATCCTCGTTGATAAAATATACGATGTTCAAGTAAGATCAGATAAGATCAGAGGTTAGTTTGTTTAATACAACAAACGTATAAAGTGGACATTACGGGGGAACAACTGCTTTACATTCGAGATGGAAAATGCATCAATGACTTTTAATATACGAGTAATAGAGCGATTCATACAATGAACATCAAATTGCCAACTCGGTTGAAATATCGAAACACTGATAATTTCGCTGAGCGGTACGAAACGTGTGTCGCGTTGGATAGGACACGTGATTCACAAAGACGAGGAGAGTATAAAATATGGTCGTGGCTATTTCTAATAACATCGAAGTTATCGAGAACATGCCACAGGGCCCGCCGCGTCAATCGGTCCGATGATGGACGCAATTGTTTCCAATTGCGTCAATAAAGTCTTGTTACTATGTAATTTATGTTCTAATCGTAAAACGAGGCGACCGTACATTGCAATGACGATAATACAATCAATGCATACTCCTCATATTCCAAGATCTTTTTGTCAAATCCACAACGCGTCTTGGGTAGAATTGGAAAATAGTAGAACCAATCCGGGATTCTTAATGGACGGTTCTTGATTCCCTCTGTATTGTACTGACACTACATTTATGAACAAAAATCCTATTCTACCTAACCATTGCCTTTCATTAGTATCTGTACTTTAATCCGTTCAAAAGAGACCAGGAGCGTATTTCATGTTAAATAAACCTCATCAAAATATGACTACTTAGTTATTACAGTCTTAACAACCATTCTCATAATATGGAGAACTGCATTTGTTGCACATCATGCAACGGTTTAAATTAGAACAAAATTCGACACGCCATGGAACATTATATTGCCTCCGCTGGCAAATCGCCCGGCTTTAAGCCAAATCCAAGATCAAAACAACAACATCAACAGAAAACGAAGCTGGTATTAGCATATACATTGTTTCAACTTCAACATCTATTTTTTCGGCAAGATACTTGGTACGACAATATCGCCATGATAGTCGATGGTGTTCGATATAAAAAAACCCAATCAGCGCCAATTGTTTTTTGAAATTGAAATAATTGGATATATGACAATTCAGCTAATATTAACCTATTATTATTATCAACCAATTTATCAATTGCTTGTTGGAGACGAATTTTATGTCAGAATCAGGAGGGTTGGGATCGAATTAATTGTAAATATGGTTACCCCGTTAAAATAGACAAGGGTCCAGATGGCGGTTAAAGCTACAAACATGTAATTTTCATAAAATACGTTACTAAATCAACTGGTGTGACTGCTTAAATTATTTTAATCTATACTTTCTCATTTCCCCCCGGAATTCGGATCGATTTTCAAAGACTACCTTTTAACCAGTGATAGTTGAAAACAAAGGACTATTCGTCCTGCACCTAGCGTCTTGTTAATAAGTTCATGAAGGTCTGATCCTTATCGCATCATGCGTATAATTTAAACGGCCGAGTTTAGACTCGTTTGTATAAGATTTTAAACGCATTTCAGGTCTTATTATCAAGTCACAGTGAAGAGTTCTAAGGCACATACTAAAAGTGTAACAGGTAATACATATTCCAATACTATTTGTATATGGTTTATAATAATTATATAGGTACATGTAGTATTTTTGCCGTAAATGTTGTTGTGATGGAAAAAAAATAATCTTAATATGTTTTAGATAAGTAATTAATTATTTATTTACATAAAACATTACGATATCAATTTCAATTATTACCAAAGCGGTAATTCCCAATTTATATATAAAAAAAACAGAACAATTGTTTTCCTTCACGGAAAATGCTACATTGTAATAGGTATCTAATTCATATCATAATAATATTTGAATTTCGTTTATAATTAGATACCTACGTGTATTATTTCTGTCACAAGTGCTGTTGTGGTAGAAAAGTAATAATAAATTTATAAACCATAACAATAATAGAATATTTAGTTAACCTACATATAATATTACGACGCTCTTAATGATTATAGGCATGTCAGCAGTGAAGTTAGGTAACGTCAAGTTTCATAGCCTTTCCTCCAGTTCATTCGGTGTCCGTTATTGGCAAACGGGCATTCGTTTCTGGCTGCTAAGGTGGAACAACAATCCTTGTCCCGAGAGTATCATATCAGCACCTCCGATGACCGGGTAATCCAGTAATCTCCGCCCGTAGTTTCGACTGAAGAGCATTAGTGCAGAGACTAGATGCTGCCACTACAAATATGACTAACGGCTTGATATTTGATATTGATTACGTCATAATAGCTAAATAAAATGTTCTAGACTACAAGAAAGATCCAATAAATTAAGTAGACAGTACACTTTGACAAAAGCCAACGGGTTAGAGAGAGATATGATAAAATGTATCATCACGAAATTGAATTCGTTCAGAAATTAAAACCCTACAATATTGTCATAATAGATCAATACCGTTATGGACACATAACGCTATGGTATATTTACGATCACAGAAATTGCACTGTTTCGATCATGGTATTTCTCCGGGGACGCGATGAGTTGATTGCCTATCGTTTTATATTTGAAGGTCAATTTTGCTAAGCCACATTAGTGTTCGGAATTCTGCTGGATTCGGAAGTCTCAGGACCGGAAGGAATGGCGCCGATCAGGGAAGGCCCAAGTCCAGCATTGGACATCTAAAGGCTGATGATGATTATGATGACATTAGTGTTTGTGCTTATTTATATCACAAAGAATGTATCATTAGATTATTTCAAACTATTTCTATCTTCCTTTACAAGAAATTAATAATTTTACTAAGCAGTTTTTGTTTTATTTTTTTTTATTTTTAGTAAGCAGTTAACTGTGTTAGAAGTGCGGATAATGCGGCGTAGTCAACATTTCAATCCGCTTGGGTTCAGGTCAAGTTCTCGAGCAGGTGGCGACAGCGGGCTTGGAACCTTGCACGCACGTGCTGAACAATTCGACCCAGTTTCAAATCGCCCTTGAATGAGTCTATAGACACGAGGCCTAATGGTTATGCCGTTTCCACCCCAACCCTTGTAGATCATGATATATGTAACGACTTCACCGACGTACCCACAATGACACCGTTAAGATTCCAGAGACCGAATAAATAAGTGAATGGAATGTAAATGCCTCGATTATCGAGTGGTTGCAAGCGCGACTGCCGATCGGGTGGTCCTGGGTTCAAATCCCGGGTTGGGTTTTCTATTTTAGAATTTCTAGTAGTGACTCGGAGTCTGGATCTGTGCCCGGTGTATGGCAATAAGGCTCACCACCTATTCCGTCGAACGTAAACATAACTGGTGAAATGTGGCTGTGAACTATACTCCTCTGACTATCCCTCGGAGATTACAGGCGCGATGTTACTTTTTAAACAGTTTAATATGTAAAAAATCAAATAGCTGAAAGAAAATATAGAGAAAAACATAAAAGAGTCAAAATAACAGTGAAAACAAAAATATCAGAAAAACCTTCAATGGCAAAGTTAACTTAGGCTCCACAAGACACGCATGTCTAGTGCTTGACCCAGTTCAGAACCGCCCTTGAGCTGGACGACGCGAGGCGAGGAATATTGCAATATTAGAGTTAGCAATAGTTGATGCATATTGTAAGCGATACTGTAAAAGAATTCATATCCACTGTTCATGTACAATCTTCATGAGAGGATTGGGATTTACGACAAACAGTAAAACAATAAAATCATTTATGAAGATGATAATGGACAGCATAATAATAAATACTCTAGACTAGCACTGAACAATCGAGATTAGCTAATGGTTAACGTACCATGAATCCCCAACACTGCAGCTCGAGAATACATATTAGTATTTTAAAGTGATGGTGGATCACTGAGTCAAGTGGGCCGTCGCATCCGTACTTGAACAGCTTGGTAAAGTACATCCACTACAGAGGCCGTGAAGCGGAAAAAGATGATATTGCAATGGAACATAAAAACAATTGCAGTCGGACCGACGTTCTATTGAAGGTAAAACCGGATTAAACCAGATTTCAGAAAAGCATTTCGTGAACGTTACGTCGATTTCAGGCAGCAGATTCATGTACAACCTCGTAAATACACTTGTTGACTTTTTGATTTAACATGTCTCGTTTGTAGTGATACGTACGACATGTTCTAATGCGTCCTCTCCGGGGATTAATGTTATAGGTAAATAAACATTGTGTTTGTTACTGATGCTTAAGTTGCAAAGGACATCGTTATCGGCCAGCGTACTGATTCAATCGAGTGTTGTAGAGACAATAGTAGATAAATTGTCATTACGAATCAAATGCAGATTTAAATCATAGATGTATTGTATCCGGAATCCTTTATTCTTTTTTCTTATTCTATAGTATTATTCACCAAATATTATGGCGCCACAGGGGACTCGGAAGAGAATACTGATATTTGAAAATACCTAATAAACTCTAACTTTTAATTCTAACAATGTAATATAACCAGAATAACATCAAAATTTTGAATTTTAATTATACGCACGGCTTTAATTTTAATTAAAGAAAGTGAAATATGTCTTTTAGCAATGCAATTTTAAGACAAGGGGAAAAGTTCTCTTCAATAAATAAAACATGAAAGGGAAAGGAAAAAGGAAAAACTGAATGTTACTAGTAGTATTATCAAAAACTTACCTTAGCGTCGTCAGTGATGGGCAACGCTGGGCCCGTGTAGAGGCAGTTTCTAGTACTAGGATCGCTCGGCGCTTTGCAAACACCGTACCATATGCAGTGTCCCTCCGCTGACACGGCTGGTGTCTGGAACCAAGTATTTTTATACATTAAACTATTTGTAATATCTACTAACAAATTTTCACTATAGCATGTTGTATGGTACATATTCTTGTATAAGTTTGTGGTGGTTTTAATTAAACGAAAATCCTGTAACATGTTTAAATCACAAAAGGCTAATATGACACACGTTAGAGAAATTCTTTTGTAAGAAAATTCTCCAGCATCTAGATGTCTGAATTATCAAAATAATTTATATAAAAATAAAGAAAATCTCTATTTTGTATATCTTCAACATCTACATCTACATGATAAATATAACGTACAATCATACATTTATTGTAAATCACCATCAAAATATGCTATGTGCTGAATACAGTTCTATTTAACATGAGCCCGTGTAAGGTCAAAATAGCCTTATCCTGATATTCGCTAATGATAAAAAAAAAAAAATAACACAAATAATGCTACACACAAGAGCTTACACATTATGGCTTCTTTATTGTAATTCAAATAATATCAACTTAATAAATATATTATTATTATTATTAACACACAAATAATGCTACACACAAGAGCTTACACATTATAGCTTCTCTATTGTAATTAAAATAATATCATAAAATTTGTTGTATGTGACATTGGTGCGGACCGTGACATTGGACAAACAATTAAGTCCAGATCCGGTCATCGAGCAACAGGGGACATCGAGGACGTCTAGCACTGTGATATCGGACTGAGGATGGTTTGGCATAATAATAAAAGCAGCGAAACTTCAATTCGACGAAATAATTGATGAATTTGCCTGTTAATTTACGAAACGACATCACATCGCTTAACATTAAATCGAAGTTAGTCTTATTTTTTAAACGCGTAGGTATCGATGTGAATTCCGTGTAGCATTAGTACTATAAACCTCAGCGGTTTTTTTTTAAATGCTACGTTAAAATAATGTTTGTAATTAATGTGTATAATATGTTAAATATGAGAAAAAAAAATATTAAATCGATATGACGATGACAATATATAAAAACGATGTGGTGTTTAAAGCTATTTGTGCCAGTGGTGTCCTAAAAGCACCGTACAGAATTTTAATTAAAAATTATGCTCTAAATTTAACAATTCTTCTTAATTGTAAATTTACCATTAACTTCATCATTTTATACATTGATACAAAATAGCAATTATTTCCAATTCATTCGTGACATTTGAACGCAACGCAACTCTCAAATCAGATAGAAAAACAAAATCGCGGTAGGAATAACGTTAACACATGACATCACATGATTGCGTCACATGTAGCTATTTAAAGAGATTCTGATAAACATGATTGTTAATCTGTTTATCAAAATCTATATAAGAGAATTGTGATAAAGAAACTGAAGTTGATTTTCATTAGGAATATTTTGAGTTTTCGGCGCGACCTCGCTGCAATCGGCGGGAGCTCATGATGTAGGACCCCGTACATGTCCGAAACTGGTCGGTCCATCTCGATAAATGCACGTGAGGTAAGCCGGTACATATATAATCGTGTGTATAAACACCACGAGATATTTATAGTAAAATAGAAATATTTTCTTGTGATGTTTGAAGATTGAATATGCAAATCATCATCTATGACGAAAACATCTAAAATCTATTTCAAATATCATTTAAAAAAATGATTTCGTGTTAGATAGGAACGAAGAGAGCAAAACGGGAAAACCTAGTGTAGTACATTTAAAAAGGAAAGACAAGGAAAACTTAGCAAATATTTAAAAAAGGGAAACTTAAAGTACCTATAATTTAAAGGGGAAGAATAAGCGAGAACGTATGTGGAGTTGGCTGTAGGCAATGTTAAACCGCAAACAAAAATAGGAGAGAATTTGTTGCAAATTAAATTTGTACGATAAAATTAATCGTCATATTTATTTAACCTTAAATGATAACGTTACAAATTAAAATTGTATGATCAATAAAATCATACAAATAATGTTGCGGGTCTCTGGCTTGCAATTATGCAAAGATAAAGTTTATCAGTAATTTTAGTATCAAAATAATATTAATAATATATTTTGTTGAATGTCAATATCGCTGTAGTCAGATTTCGAATTAAATTATGCTATTACATTTTAAGTTTAGGACACGAGGTAAGTAGGAGACGGGTGGAGCGTTCGCTAGCGGAGATTAGCGGAGACTAGTTCCTGATATCAGACATCATCTCCATGGCAACGTCAAAAATAACATTGTGCGTAAACCTAAAAAAAACTGACGTCAGAATAATAAAAAAATTTGATAATGCCGAGTAGTAAATAAATTCACGAATAAATTTCCGATAAAATTATTCATGCCACTGGGAAAAAAACGTGTCGAAAAATCGAATGGATTTGAATTTTAAATGCGTCAGTGTGGCGGTTGCGAGTCGATATTATTTGTGGATACTGCATATAGGACACGGGAATAACAAGAGACGGTGAACCCGTTACATTGACGTTCAACATAGAAATGAATCGATCGCAAGCGTCTTAGAAATGTATGGAAGTGGGTACGCGGCGCGTGTTCGCAGTGAATACCTCATTTGCATCATGTTAAAAAACAAGATCTTGTGAGCCGCACGAAAAGAGGCCGCTCCACATAGGCGTCATAAACGAGTCTAAAACATGAATCTTATCTAAAGTTATCCTTACACGGTCATTCCTTTAAGACTGAAGCGTCTGTTCAGAAGTCTGATGGAAATGGATAGCCGGATTTAAAAACTATATGATCAGCAAAAGACGGCCACGAAATCGATTATAATAACCTTTGCTATGCAATGTAAAAAAAATCATATAAAACATACAACAATAGTCTAGGAGCGTGTGTGAAGAACATGGAAGGGAGAAATGATTCTTTCTCTGGCGACAATGACCTCAAGCGGAGTCGAGCTCTTCAATAATTCATACACCCAGTCCGAACTTCCTATATTCACTTATTCATGTTAACAGCGAACCGATCATAGAAGCGATATGTTAACTTTGTTTTTTTACATCCAAATGTTCTATATCGGATTCAGTACGATTATCATAAGTCGTATACGAACGCAGATGTTGGCTGTATAGGGGGCTGTTATTTCGTTTTTATTGGTACATGGTGTAGTATATAATGTGTGTATAGACATGTATGTAGATGTGTTATGGAGTGGAGATCACTTGGCAAACATAGGATAAAACGCCCTCCAAGAAGGTGGAGCGACGATATAAGCAAATTGACTGGTAGCAGTTGTATGCGACGAGCTGAAAATCAATCTCAGTGGCGTGATACTGGAGAGGGCTATGGAAAGCAATGGACGGAAGCCGATTGATGATGATGATGATGATGATATTTCCGTAAAACAGAGAATCGATGCAATCGCCGTCTGCCAAAGAGTGAAAAGCTAAGACATAATTCACCACGGACTGCGCAAAAATTTTTAAAAGCATCAACTCACCTTCAGCTATATCACCAACCGAATAAAATAACCTATTTAAATCAATTGGCTTCAACTCGTTATTGTGACCATATATTTAGATGGATGGAGCGGTTCAAATGGAGAAATTTAAAAATATGTATATACATATATATACTATGTATCTAATGTACGTACATAGATGAGAAAGTATTGTCAGATAGTATAATGAAGGGCAATTTAAGAGATTAAGTGTTAACAAAAATCATGGACGAGCAATTAAGTGCAACACAACGAAGAGTTTCGTGCATGTATAAAAAGATAGCGATGAACGCAGAAGAGGAATGTCCAGTCTGAAAAGATAGAGAAATTTGGCACTGGTCGTTCCCTGCCTACCCGTAAGGGATAAGATAGAATAATAACAATTTAATTGCAAAAAGTGCAAGATGTTAAATATCCCATACTGCATCGATGAGACATATTACATACATGTATCAAACGAGTGCTCTTGATCTCAAAACATAATTAAAACGTTAGTCAGAGCCGTCGTTAGTCTCAGGGATATAAGCCTCTTTAATATCCGCTTACGTGACGTCTGGACGTACATATTTACCTGTACATGTATAAAGATTGTCATGTAACCTTATTACATCGCTCGCTTATACTCTCTGTACATTATATGCATGTATGTGTGGATAGTGATTTGTAATCATTGGTTGCAAAATCTTGATCGTAGAGAGCGGCTATTTACTTAATGTTCAATGTTACAGATTATAAACATCTATGGATACTTACAGCCATAGGACTAAGTGCAAAGTTACATTTCATTTGAATAATTCGATTGGAGCATTTTTGGGAATGTCCTTTCATTTATAAATAGCATGATTGTTACTGATGGCATCTTAGAACGTGCCTATAAGAAAATTTGAAAGGTCAGTAGTCGGTTTAATAGTAACAAATGGTTTTTGTAACTTTTCAATAGCATTATACTCTTCGCGTCCGACAAGTTTGTTAAACCATTATTTTATCAATTTTCAGGACGTCGACCCGTCAGAACCTTCCACTGTAATTTATGTTTCGTTCCCGATCACGTAGTAGATTTCGGTGTAATCCATCAAACGTCAGAAATTTTATATTCATGAAGATTATTTACCGGGCGCCTGCTTACTAAGCTGTAAGTTAGCGTTCTTCTTAGATAAATACTGATTTGCATTTCACTTCGTTACCATATTTGAAAAACAACTTCAATCTTCGATTTAAAGAAAAAGAGACATTTTAGTAAAAAAAAAAACGAATTTTGTAAAGTTGCAAATCTACATAAGAGTATAACGATGATAAAGGGGACGAACTAAAAATTTTGCGATAATCAATGCAGAACTGAAAATACACAGTGTAAGGAACGATCAAACAGTTATAATCCGGAAATAATAGCTCTCCCTCCAAGTTACTTGACTGGGACAGACAACTTCCAAGAGATAAACTGGCCATTGAATGTAATTCTACTGTATATCGTGATTCTAATGTTGTCATATAATAAAGAGGCTAATAATAATATTTCCAATAGTGAAAACAGAAACAATAATCTACATCAATATTATTATTGTTAAGTAAATACTTAAAGCTAAAATCGATCGCAGACCATTTGTCCACGGGCGAGTTCGATCCAATTGAGTGTCAACAACCTTGATTTGTCATGGATAAGCTTGTTACCGACATGAATGGAAAAAGTTCAAACTGCCATGCATATGTAGGTACGTTAATAACAATACTTTTATAGATGGATGGTTAGTTACCATTGGTATTAATAATCTTAACAGCATGAACGACCTTAGGTGGGACGCTCGAAGTGCTTAAACAAATACAAAAATGTGATAGAGCAGTGTTTTTGAAATTCCTGGTGCTATAAAATTGTTACTAGCGATTGTATGGACCGATTGTAGCGTGGCAGTGGCCTCAATCTCAATGGTTTTATTAGTTTCAACGACCCAGAGTGGAGAGCCAGCCTAGCTTAGACAAATGTAAAAATAAAGAGGGTTTTCTTTCTAAGTTCCGATTAGAAAGCTTTCAATCGTTTCTCTGCTGAAGGAGACGAAGAAACGAATAAAGCGGAAAGAGATG
>DWME01004792.1:0-15809 GCA_018244795.1 Parelbella ahira ahira | reverse complement strand
TAGTCTGTTTCATGTTAATGACATAAGAATGTTTCCGCCTCGCTGTATTTGGTTTATTGCTAAAACGTCATAACGGATATGAATATACTTACATAGATGCTTTTTTTCTTTTAACAAAAGTAGGTACTGGCTGAATAAGACAAAAAGAAGATACAATTTTATGGTAGTGAGGAAAATTAATATTAGTACAAATTCAAATTACAAGTTTTAATACTACAGTAGTCAAATACTTATAATGTCGCCTATTTCCCGATTACGACGAGAGAAACAATGTATGTACATACCTAGATGACCTTACAGTGTTTCTCTCGTTCTCGACATTGAAATTTGAAACGAATGCGGATGCCGCATATAATATAAATATGATTAAACAACGGATATACCTATATATATACATTTTCTAAGTATCGAAGAATTTCTCTGACATTTTGATCATAAACAAGAAACTGAAATTTTAACAACGAACGCTGAAAACCAGCGAACAAAATAGGCAGACAGCCAATATATAAATAATATATTATTACGCTTGAAATAAACTAATATCTAATTAAAACTACTGACACAAATATACTGACATACTCGTAAGTATAAATAGATATTTCTGCATTATGCGTAGTACACCTTATGTAAACAAAATATCTAACATCATACTGGCCACCTGTTTTTATCATCGCCTCCCGTTGATATCAGATAATATAAAACTTTTATTAATTTTTGACATAATATAATCACTGTACGAATACCGCCCAAACACAGTTGAAACTCCTTGACACACAAAGAAGTCGAGTCTTTCATCATCAAACGCTTACTAACCGGTCTAATGTTACTAACAATCTCATTCCTGGAATTCTTTTGCTACTCAATACCATGTTATTAATGACTACTACTATTTTAACTGTCTGATAACACTGCTCTTCCTAGTCTCGGCGCAGTGTCCAGGTGCCATGATTTGTAATGGCCACGCGTAACTGATCCACATCTTTTATTCAAATTAAAAAACCAAGGCCCAGAGCATCGGGTGAAACTAGCGTGAAATATGTTGTCTTAAGCTTATCTTTATAACGAAGCAGAATATTTTTATCGGAGGTTTAAGTGCTGAACTGCATTTGATGGGCGCGCCAAAGAGGCAAGAGACAGAAGGTGAGACTAAAAATAAGCCTTATTTGTTAACATTCTGATGAAATTATATATTACTATGATTAGTGTAAGACAGAACTTCTTTATTCTCGGTATCATTCACTCAATGTTACAACATCCAATGAAATTTATTTTTTGAACATTACGGCGTCTAGATCCTCCCTGTTATTAACACTCGTGCAATCGCGGCAAATTTTTCCTACATTAATTCTTTTCTGTTTTTTTTTAAATAGAGTTCTGTTATTGATTTACTACAATTCAATCTAGTGTTTTGATATCCCGATAAGATAAAATCGCCATGTCTAAGGTTCAGCCTTCTCAAAGTCAATGGGATATCGCCTCTGGGAAGAACTAATTTCGTCATTCGTCATCATCATTATCAGCCTACTCCCGTCCACTGCTGGACATAGGCCTCTCCAATGGCACGCCACTGAGCTCCATCTTCAGCTCTTCGCATCCAACCAATGCCAGCCACTTTGCGTATATCGTCACTCCATCTAGCTGGAGGGCGTCCTACGCTACGTTTGCCAAGTCGCGCTCTCCACTCCAGAGCACGTCCGCTCCAACGCCTAACGGTTCTGCGACAGATGTGACCAGCCCACTGCCACTTCAGCTTGCTAATCCTTCGAACCAATTTGCTGGTAACTATTGCATTGATTGCAGATAAAGTCACGTTTGCCGTATTACTCTTCTTACCCTCACACGTACCCTTCAAATTCTTTTAACTGTGACGTCAAACCTCTCACAACACCACGTATTCCACTGAATTAACAAGTACGTTATTTATGTGATTCTTTTCAAAGAAATACGGATCAATTATACCCTTTGCTTTTATGGCAGCTCATAGTATCGTTTTAAGCGAATGGAGTGCCTTTTTTGGTGTTATTGACGTATCTATTGATGTGAAAATTGATCTTGTCCTTAGAGAATATAATGTGTTTTTTATCCATTATGATTAAACGTAACATCACGCCTGTGATCCACGAAGACGTAGGCGGAGGAATGTAGTACACTCCCACGTTTCACCAGATACATTTTCGTCCAATGGAATAACTGGTGAGCCTATTGCCATAGACCGGGCACAGATCCAGACACCGAGTCACTACTAGAAATTCCAAATTAGAAAATTCCTATAGTACCCGACCCGTGATTTGAACCCAGAACCGCCCGTTCGGCAGTCGCGTTTGCAACCACTCAACCAACGCGGCAGTCAGTTTCACCGAAATAATAATAATAATAAGTAAGAATAACATTCAGTTCGTTTTTAATTACGAACTCCTGACAAGTTCCAGGTCACTTCTCAAATTCTGTCTCTATTGGTCCTGTATTTACCCAATTGTTGTGGCGCAGTCCGACCGACAAACTAACGGCGGAAGCATCTCTAACAAGTATCCGGGAATGCGTTAATATTGTTGAAACTCCTCAAGGAAGACGTGATGTCCCGTACATCTGGAAGAAGGAGGACAATTAAATTGTATTATTTTATACCACTCTTTACTAAGTCTGATGAATGTAGTACATTGTACTACAAAGTGTTATTGTTATTAAACGTAACATCACGCCTGTAATCAGCGAAGGGTTAGGCAGAGGAGTGCAGTACACTCCCATGTTTCACCAGTTGCGTATACGTCCCATGGAATAGGTGGTGAGCCTATTACCATACACCGGGCACAGATCCGGACTCCAAGTCACTACTAGAAATTCTAAATTAGAAAAATCCAAAAGTGCCCGACCCGAAATTTGAACCCAAGACCTCCAGATCGGCAGTTGCGCTTGCGACCACTCGACCAACGAGGCAGTCTATTATTGTTATTATTAACAAAAAATACTGAATTCGACGGTGGGGTAATGTAGAAGAAATACACACAGAATATAATACTAATGTTTACGCTGACAGAGGAGCAAGAAGATAACACCAGCTGCCATCTATAAAAAGAGTGATGTATCCAGATGCAACACGTCAGCTCTGTCAAGAAAACATTTGCTCGATGCTCTCTGTCCACCCAGTAACGAACCTGGCGTAACGATAAAATAATAATTAAACATATATCTTGCCTCGTGTAGTAACATTACGTGCTTAATCCACTCGGCGAGCACGTGTCATTGGCTTAAGTTATCTGCACACCCTTTCTAACCTACGACCGCCGAGGTGACCTGAATTCTATTCAATAAATTAATCTAGGCAGCAAATATTTCCGTAGAAATATTAATATATTATTATCCTAATTGAGAGTTGTAGACAAAATATAAGATTTTATTTTTATTTTTGGAGATTTTTTCCAAAGAATCAACTTAGAATTCTTTTTTTACATATGTATATTCTTTTTTTAGATAGGTACGTGTACAGTATTTTTTTGTTTTGGGACTCGATCCCACCACCTACGACTCAGCTATCACATTCGCTAACCATGGGGCCAACGGGCCAGTACGTAATACTATAATGACATATACTTTTGTTGCACTAGCGACATGAAGCCTCAAAGTTACTACCGCAAGACAGGAACGGCTTGTGGTTTTAAACCATTCCCAGTTATACCTTTCCACCCTTGAGTTATTATATAACATATACCTATCAATCGTATTCGCATATAGCGTAGAACGCCTTAAAACTTCTTATCCTGAAAGGAAACCCGTATGTAAAAACAGCAAAATAGAATAGTTAGACTGCTTCTTTGGTCGAGTGGTTGCAAGCGCGACTGCCGATCGGGAGGTCCTGGGTTCAAATACCGGGTTGGGTGCTATTGAATTTTTCTAATTTATTATTCCTTGTTCCATGGGAGTTAAACGTAACTGGTGAAGCGAGGGGGTGTACTACACTCCTCTACCTACCTCTTCGGGGATTACAGCCTTGATGTTAAGTTTTTTTAGAATAGTTAAAAAATAGTAATAATTTCAACAAAACCATTCCGCTGTGAGACATCACATTGACTTGGCTTGGTATACTTGCCGTAACCAATGAAATGATTACATACACAAATGACGTAAGTATACCGACTACATAGTTCGGTCACCATTTTAATTCCATAAGGAGTAGTACTAGCCCGAAATGTTTTTCAATTTCCATTAATCTAGTTGTTTTAGCCGTACATAAAAATACCGAAAGAAATTACGAGACAGGTCTTTTTATTACTTTTTTTATTATTATACGAATTTATTATTATACGAATTTTATTATTATACGATATTATTATTATACGAACTGTGTAAAGTGTATATAACAGACATTAAGTGTTATTTAGTCAAGGTATCCGTCATAAATAACTTCAAATAAAACCTTTGTGTGACGTCAGTCATAAATATATGCTTTCTGTTAAAACTTAATTCTTAAAACCTAAATAAAAAAGACAACACTTAGATTTAAAATAATTTTTAAATCTTGCGTAGTTTTTTTTTTTAATTGTAATTCATATGCGTAATTGCTTTCAATGACAAAACAAAACCGACAAAAGTTATAGAAAAAAACGTCCCTAACACATTTTAGTAATGTATTTATCATTAGAAATAGAAATAGAAAAACTTTTGTTCCATTGATATAATTACGATACCTATTACACATACATTACATTAGGAAAAATCATTAACAGTGCGATTTGAAAACGAGAATACGCAAACTTGAGACATCTGGTCGTGTGTCAATATCAGATCATTTCCACTATAAGTACCTATAGTTTTTGGAGGCTTAATTTTTGAAAAAATGCGGCCTCTGTCGTAACAATGTATTTCTTTGTCCATATCTATGCATACTTTGCCATTAGTATTTGTAGTTGATTCGTGATTTCTTTCGTTCCAGCTACAGAAATCTATATAACCTATGTTAGTACATTTAATTTCGTTGAATGCATCAAAGAAAAGAACGTAAGAGACAACATATTATAATACTGACGAATTCCATTTGTGATACATGGCTTGTACAATTACACTTTGTCCTTTTTTTTCGGGCGTTACTAATGCCATGTATATTTGGCTTCAAAAATAAACGAACATATTCTCAGTAAAACTTAATTTATCATGCAACTTGAAACGATGTAAGAGTAATCGGTATTTCTCATACGAAAGTACTCTGTAAGAGTTATGAGAAATTTGCATGCTGAGACTTGAATAAAATAATTACATGTATGGCTGCAGAATTTGCAGATACACATCGAATTATTGAAAGCTGTCACGACATTAATACGAATGGAACCATACAGGCAAATAGAGACCTTAAAATTACTAATAATAAAATTGCATTTCCCTTGTACTAGTGCACGATAGTGTTGCCAAGTGCATAAAACATTGCAACGAGCCACCGTCAAAATTCACGGTCGGTCAATAACATTAAAGGCGCGAAACGAAATTAAAACAAAGATAAATTCGCGCTTTGTTTTCATTGTGCTTGGATAATTCTGGAGATTATTTTTATGGTTTTCGGAACTGCGTTTCTCGTGCGGAGACGTACTGCGATGTGCAGTTCAAGGGCATTTGTATAATTTGTTTGCGTTGGAACTTTCTTTTTGTCTTTTATAAAATGCACCGTAATCATTCAACATTATATTTATTCTAAGCTATCTTGCCGCGTTTTGAATATCTTATCGCAGCGGAAGCTAATTGTCTGTCGATTCTAAAAACCGGCCAGTGTTTGCTTTGCGTAGGCATGTGTTCAGCGTATAGGTACTACTCAATGGTTAAGGTCATAATCTACCACACTGGTCAAGTGTGAGTTGGCAAGCTCCAAATAGCTTAGAGAACATTATAGAGTAGGTACTTCAGATGTACAGTTTCTTTACGATTTTTTCTATTCATATAGGTAGTTTTATTTTTGCATACATAAATGGGACATACGAGTAGGTATGGCTGAAGGAATTGATAAAATTTTTAAAATCGTGTGTCAAAAAGAAAAAATTATACCTTTTTTAAAATTTTTTCATTGTCTTATTTGTCGTATGGTTAACTTATAAACCATATCTCGAAATCGTATTGGAGGATTGCCCAGGCTGTAATGGAGTTACAATAAATGGATTCATGAGGATAATGTTAAAAAAAAAACAAGTAAACAAGGATTATCTCAACGTAGGCATACCATTATGCTCTGGTTCACGCTTCCATTACAATACACGTACATAAATACATGTTTATTTACACAATTACACGCATGCCATTCATACATACACACATACATACACACATACATACACACATACATACACATATACAAACACGCATGCATACACAAATACATACACATAATATACAATGTACGCGTGAGAACTTGAAACCTGCGTGATGATGTCACAGCTGCGGACTAACACATCACATATCAGAAACTACTATGACATTTTTGAGAGACACAGGAGATTGTTAACAACACTATAACACTGTTTAAATTAATAAAGAACGATATTTAGCCAACGAAATGGCCATACCAAAGCACGCTTCAAGTTATCGCGCGCGGACCCTACACACACTTAGAAGCACACGTACAAACAAACAAATATAAACACTCGCAACAAACACATTCATTCGCACGTTCATTCGCACTCACACAATAACAATACCCTTACGCGACATAATGTTGAATACGCAGATGATCGGATGCAATATTAAGTTTACATAGCATATGATCTGCTGGTAGGTCGCGTCGGCGCCTACATTGTTTTGTGGCACGTGTTGTGACAGCTCGCTGACGGACAAACCACGTTTATAATGAACATTATACATATATAAACTATGCAATATATTAATAATATGATGTATTAATGTATTGTACACGTGTATGAAGAGATTGATTTATGTAGATGTAAATCAGAGCTGTCCGGATTGAGATGTTTGAGGACTCTGTAAATTAAAGAAAAGAGCTAACGTGACGTAATAACATTGATATATTAAAGATGTTATGGTGGCTCAGTTTCCAAATCAATCGAATATTTGTGATACGGATATTTATTTTGTTGCGTTTCCAATTATGTACCTATACGTGTAATTATATATTTCAAAATGTATATTTGCAATGTTTCTAACAGCTCTCTGGTTATTTAGCAAAGGCTTTACGTAGTTTAAGATCGGATAGACAAGTGTGTTATATGAAAAAAAAAAATTAATATATGTAATTACTATTTCTATTGTTGTGGAAGATTGAACTATTTATTTATTTGTATATTTTATGCTAAGATGTCATAAGTGATGTTAGTTTCCGGTATTGACTTTCGCCATTTTTTAAAATAAAGTAATCATTAACATTGATAGTGTAGGCCTTTCTTCTGGGTTCTTTGCCTTTCGATCATCAGTAATATAAGCCTAATAAGTGTTCGGGATTAATAAATGTTAAAAACTATTTTTTATTTCTGGACTATTAAATACTACTACTATTAAAATAGAAGGAAATTCCGACTGGACCCTATAACAATATCTTACAATCTCCATCACCACTGGTAGATGTTGCCATTACACTTTCATTCTTCCCATTTTTAAAGTAGCATTAAAAATGCTTAAATAAACTGCAACAACCACTGGGCGCCAAAAAGGGATATTTTTAAGGCCTGAAATCCCACCCTTGATAAACTGAAGCAAGCTCTACCATGCTGTCCCAGTAATAGATTGTTACTAATTTCATCACCACTGCTAGGAATTGACATTACGCATAAATTCTACCCATTAAAAAAATGGCCATAAACATGAAAAAATAATCTGCGAGAACCACTGCCCGTCAAAACACGTTGTTTTTAAGGCCCAAAATCCCACTCAGAGGAAACTGGAACTTGATTCGAAAATATGCTAATGCAAATATAGTTTGTTACTTCCGTAATAGAAAATGGATGACATATAAAAGCTGCATATAACCTTGAACCACAATGTCAGCATACCATCATCTGGACCGTTTGTCTGTCTCTCAACCTTTACAATTAAAGAGATCTGTTTATGATTTTTATTTTTGCACAAAGGGCAGTGCGCAACCGCCTTTACAATTCAAAATGGCGAACCCAGTGGTTATCCTGCTTCATGTTTATTTTTAAACAGTAACAAAGCGAATCTAACTGTGCATAATGTAGGACATATAAATCAGATACTTTATTGTTTACACCGTTTCACATTACATTTAGTTACCAATGTAAACATTGCAAGGTAATTTTAATTTCATTATAATTTACAATGACATATTCAACGATAGAATAATTATGATTTTAAACTGTCTGAACTGTTTTCTGAAAGATAGTGTTTTTAAGATATTATATTCTGGGCGCAAATGAGCGATAACATGATTAAAACAAAAAAGAATCCTCAAATATAACATTCTAATGTGTGCACATGTGCTGTACGTGTAGACCTAATCCGTGAACAAACACAGACATCAGAGTCATTAAAAAATTGCTCTTTTTATACAAATAGCTAAAACCCTCCAACAATAAATTCACTGTAAATGTGATAAAACTTACCGTAACGACGTATGATACATACATACATATCTTCACGCTAAGCTCTTTACTGGCTAGGCAGAGAGCACACAGTGCCATATCCTTATCCTTGCCTACCTGTCATACTTCTTCAATATCCATGAATCTCTTCATATATGCGCGCCGGTTTCGGAGATTTCTAACTCCCCATCAGTTAGAATTCGACCTATTTGGCCGAGATAGGTGTATGATAATCATGTTATAATGAACGCTACATAGAGACAGTTTTGAATTCAATGTGTAAATCTTGTTTGATGAGTTTTAGTACTTTAGAGACATATTCAGATTACGAAATCATCTAAATATATATATGGGTGATCTCACTTGAGTCATTAATATCTACAAGTATCTTGGGACAAATCAAATAAGGTCCTTTGATCACAAATTAAGCAAAGCATATTACATAGGGACCAGAGAATATGTACGCTGTAGACAGGTCTTTGACGAATACATCCATACTTTGCTTTTTCCGTCTTATTTTAGGTTGTATTAAAAAGCTTACGACATTAAATCCAGTTTTAGAAAGAAAGAAATTTTTATTCGCAGACACTGCGACACGCATACAAACATTATTTACTCGTAAAGAACAATAAACATAAAAAAAGTATTGTAACGGCAACGGCATATTTTGTTTTTATTTCGTTCACTAATTGAAATAATAATGAACTTCTGAAATGTGAAGGTCAACAAATTGACGGACAAACGATCGGTGGGACGAATCGTAAACATTTTTTTTGATAAAAAACATATGTATATTGTAGTATAAATAACGTTTTGACAAGATTTTATGTAAACTATGTAGTCGGTGTTCATGCTCATGGCAAATTTAATATTGATAATGTTACATGTATTATATTTTTATAATGCTCTATTGCTTATTTATTTGAAACTTTATTAATACTGTCATAGGTCATAGGTATGTCATGTATAATGAATATCATCACATCTGCGATGGCCGTTCCACTGCTGGACATAGGTCTTTCCCAAGGTGTGCCACAACACTCGATCCTCCCCAGATATCATCCAGCCACTACCACCTGCCTTTACAATTAATAAAATGTCATGATATTTTAAAAATTTTAAGTCAATTAAAATTTTTGCAATTATTTTACTGTCATGATATTTTTTAAATTTCAAAATATTTTTTTTTTTTAAGTGTAATTGGAATGCATTCAATTTCAAATAAAAAATAAATTTTCACGCTTAAAATACGTTTTTAGTAGTAGTCTTATTTCTACCCTATTTTAATGTCAATTTTAATTGCCAAAAATTATGATGAGTTATCGTTAACAGTTTTTGAAACACACTTGTACACCTACCTATCTATTAGAGGCGACACGAATCTCTATGAACACGTCTGAATATTTTTATATTTAAAACGCAACTTCCGGTAACCTGTAGTTCCCGAAAGTGTAGGCAGAGCAGTGTAGTACACGTTTTACCAGTTACGTTTATGTCCCACCTTGGAATAGTTGCTGGTATATTTATTTTGAATTAAATTTTTATAACTTCACTCGAAATACCGCCGATACTTTTTACAGACAATTGCTGAAATATATTGTTATATTTAAATCTAATTATTTGCAAAAAACTAATGTTACATCATAGATCCTACGTTCATTTGCTATTTCGCTAACAGCTGTTCATTAGCGCACCGCTAACAAAGTAATTACTTAGTTAGCGCGGGAATTGGTAAATGATAAGATCTGTAATGCTAGAACCTTATACAAAGCGATGAGATACGAAAAAATAATTTGTCTGTGAGCCCGGGTCGTATACACAGGGGGCCTAATTCATAGTGAGTTGACCAAAGATGACAAAGAGAGAAAAAAATGACATCGCTTTTTAGCAGTAAACGAGCTGGCAGTATTCACAAGTGGCTACTGCTCCCCTAAACAACTGCACGTGATCTAGAATAAAACTAAAGAAATACGACTGCTAATAAATGGACTGGAACCTTCAGTATTTTCATCATTAGATGAGAACAGGATGTTGAGGACGATTTTTAAGTAATTTAATTGGAAAATAAAAGAAAATAACTTGACGAGTAAATTATATACATTTTATGACGAAAACAATCCATATGATGAAAAACACGAAACGTGGAATTAAAATACACTGGGTTATGAATGTTATATAGAGATGCGAATATTTGCACTACTATGAGTCAGTTTGTGTGTGTGTGTACGTGAGTACAATAATAAACCGTTTGAACACCAGCGAGGTACTGGTAACAATTGCGTCCTTGGCGAAACAAACAGACAAAAGTAAATAATTAATTAAACTTGCTTATGCCAATTTCGACCTTGCGGTGACTATTTACCTCGTTAGTTAGTTTTATTACTCACTTATTATTACTATCAGTTGAAATAGCTCATACTCTGTTGTACTCCCGTTAACTAGACTGCCCAAATCTTCTGTCAGAACCATTATGACCAACAATAAAGTCAGATTGCAGCCTTCCTTATGTCACATAACTGAATAAGTATTCCCGTAATTTCCCGTAAAGGCGAAGAGCAAATCCATCATTCTACTAAAGTACCAATTAGCGAGTACCTAAACGAGTTATTACCAATTTGATTGTGAGATGGTTTAAACCATCTTTTACGCCCTGGAGTTTTGACCGAAGTCATCTAATTACAGGAAGCCATTATCGCTTGCTTAACTCATTTACGAGAGCACCACAACTGAAATTAATTACCTTAGCTGATTAACTTCTATCGTGAGTCGCAAAACGGCATTTTGCTCTAAAATTGGAAACTGATTTGATATCATTGATACTACTAGTGGCTATGTCATCGACTTTTGTAAACTGTTTTTAAATGGTCCGCCCATAGACAAAAAAAGCTCAGTCAATTCCTGTCCTCGATGACGGACTCATGTCTAATACTAAAGTTAGAAGTATTACTATTTAACTAAGTATTCATTTCCAATATTTAAGAGATTTCGTTATTGCTTACCAACACAACTCATTCAGAAATAGACACAAGACATATTTCTCGTACAATTATACTGTGTAGGTAATAGGAGGAAAGAGGCAAGGAAGGTGAAAGAAAAGCAGCTGAACTCACGAGTTGACCGGACCCAGCTGTTAGCGCGCCGTCGCTATATCGTGAGCTACCTGTTAGCGGTATACTTACTTCTCATTTTCACTTCGCATTGTTCCAATGGTCATTCGCAGATTATTGTTTCTATATTTATTACAAAGAGCTGCATATAAAGGTCGAGGTTAGTGGAGTGCTGTTGGGGAGGCCTGCGTCCGGCAGTGGACGATGACGGGCTGAGGATGTATGTATGTATTTATCCTGTGTACGAACACCACGGCAAGATTCGGAAGCGAACAGATTATGTAATAATTCGTGTAATTTTTACGTTCAGGTTGAAATATTGAACAGACGAGATTCTAGTGCCTGTTCGCGGTTATAACGCCGCGTACCCAGGTACAGTTAAATGTCCTTGCTGCTGATGAGCAGCAGCGTAGGAAACTCGAAATGCTTCTGTTCTGACAGCCAAAAAACCGAATGCCCATCGTGTTGCGTGTGGGCGGAAATACTTGGGGAAGATCTATATCCAGCGGTGACCTGAGACAGGGAGATGATGATGATTGAATGCAAATATACAAGAAAATTTCGCTAAATACCTGTAATAAAAACTAAATACCAAGTTTTATTGGACATTCGTTAGACTTGTAACATGCATAAAGGTACTGTGTAACTTTAAAATACGTTTCCCGCAAATCTTATCATTTCGGTGAATATACATACAAGAAAAATGTTCAAAAACTATTTGCTCGCACCGAATAATTCAAAGTCGAGATAAAGGACAAGATAAATTAATTATATTTGGCTACTCAAAGAATCTTGTGTTTGCACGAGGCATGATAATTACATTTCAGTTTATTCAATGATAGGAAAGGATGAGGGAAGATAAAATTAAAAAGAGGTAACCTTTTAACATGTTTTGGACATGTTTTTTGAGAAAGAGTGAAAAACATGTGGCAGAAAGTACGATGGATAAAGTGGACATCTATAAAGGAAGAAGAATGCCAAAGAAAAGACTGAATTGGGAATGACACGGAGGAATAGAATGGATTAGAAAGACATATTGTCTGTTTTTATTTAAGTTAAACTTCTTTAGCCCGTTGTGATATGAAACTCGATGAAACGAAAAAGCGACACTGAAAAGAGACAAATATAGGATATAGTCGGCGAGAGAATGAGATAGAATATATTATGTAGTGTTTCCTGTTCTCGGTCATCTCGGTTCTCGGTCAAAAAACCCAAAATCACACCTGTAATCCCCGTAGGGGTAGCCAGAGGAGTGTAATACACCCCCACGTTTCACCAGTTACGTTTAAGTCACATGGAATAGGCGGTGAGCCTATTGCCAGTTGGTAACAGAACAGGGAAATTATGAAATGGTAACGAAAGAGATAAGACATATTGTTACAATAATATTCTTAAATGTCTGGATGAGATATTATTTATTTTATTATATTTTTTTATTTCACGAGGTTGTTACGATTAAACTGAAGCAATACTGGGATAGACCGTTTTTGGCCTTAACTCAGCCTTTCAATAGAAAGCAAATAATGTAATATAAATACTGCAATGTATAAAAATCTACAAATGCAGGAAAAATGCAAAATAGTTAGAGATTTGATAGGGCGACATTGGTGTAATGATATAGGGTTCTCGCTAGTTTAAAATGCAAGATATACTTTACCTGTAATATGGAACATCTTTACAATGATTTCTTTCGTTAAGTTATTCACGACTATATTATGAAACGACTTAGAATTACTTAGAATGCCACGCGAAAAACGTTGTGGTTATCAAGTAATTATTAATTATGACATCGATGACCGAACGATGCTGGTATATACAGACATAATTCGCCGAGAAAACTAATCTTCACACATATAATAACAAGGAAAACACGCTGGACGGGATTGAATATTTCTAATGATTACACATTAGTTATAATCTCTTGTAAAGGCAGACACTTACATCGTAATGCAAAGATGTAATTGATTTACTACAACCTCTTTCTTACATTCAATTACCCGCTAACATCTCTATACTCGGTTAGAATAGATCATTCCAGAACTTTTTGCGCTGCCTTTAATTGCATCTACTACGTGCAATTACATAGGTATATATATGGCCTGTTGACTTTCATTTCCTCCTTTCTATCAATCAAATATCAGTGACTGTTAATATCTGTTCATTTCGCTTAATTATGTTTGTATATAAATGTATTTAGGAATGGTTGCAAATATGTATGTGTAATTATGTTATATATTCAACGTCAAGAATTATGAACTTTACGTAACTTGGATAGTAAATATCTTAGAAGAGATATATGAAGCGTTGCAGCAACCCCAATAAATGCTTGTCTTTAGAGCTGGATCTCAAATCTGTAACCAGTTATTTCTTCTAATAAAGAGAGGGCTCGGAAAGCATCGCATAACTCGCGATTTGTATTGTGAACTTAACTGTTGTGTCGCGTCTATCTGCGAACGCTTGTTGATTTTATTTCGTTCTGAAACAGCACGTGAAATCATTACACAAATAGAACAGATTTTTTCTGTCCCTAATAAAGGAACGCCATGTTAAGCGATATTTTTAAAACCTTGTATCAAAATAGTTAGAAATTCTAATCATAATCATAGTAAAATCATAAATCTAAAAAAAAATTATATAGCTTTTTGTTATACTTCCTTTTTGTTAGTATTAAATAATCAGACAGAGGATAATATACACTATTAACATACAGACTGCTTTTCTTTACGTACCCCTTCAGGGAAATTCACGCATGATGTAATGTACGTCCCAATGTTCCCATTTGATGGGACACCGTAATAACAGAGTCAAGAGAGACGTACCGCAACATTTTACATGTGTGTGTTTGAATGTATGCATGTGTTATGTTAGGCGCTTGAAGCAGACCTGGGCTACAACGAACGATACGTAGACTTGAATAACATCGACAATTATCGACCTTGATGTTGACTGATAGTGATAAATTTTTATTAAGGTTTTCGACCTTCGATGAGCAGGTGGTGAGCATAGTACATATTAGTATGACATAAATCATCCTAATCTGCTACGTATCAGGTATATTATTGGTAGTTTTTCACACACGCGATTTTTCCGTATATTTATATACATATATGTATATATAAATTCATTCAGATATTGATTTATCTGAGCGCTTGATAACAGAATATATATTGACACTCACATGTAACTTAAATGATTGATGAGCTACTGGTATTGCTAATATTTGCGAAATCATTACTTTTTATCGTGCAATGTCTGGTAGATTTTAATTTGTAACTTTTATTTTATACTTGCCAAATAACACTTAGCAAAGTATTGCTTCCGGGGTGTTAGTGCATTCAGCCAATAAATTCCTTTCCAGATTGGCACACAACAGCAGTAACAACAGCAACAACAGTAGGTACAGACATCTTTTATGTGATGCTACAGAAATAAATTTTAAATTTCTAGTTCCGCAATCGCTGGTACTAGTTACAAAATGTTACGTAATTATTTGTTGAAAATAAATAATTAATTACTGTTTCTAAACGAAATCCGTGTGTCATTTCCTTATAGTGACATTGTTGACATTGCGATTTAGGACGTGTTACTTTTTTTTCCTTTTGGCAGGAAAGTCTATATATTGTAGTCTACATAGTGATTGTCATTTTAAAAAATTAAGTTTAAAATCATTCTTCAGATATTCTTATCGGCTAGGGGAATTTAATTTCAATTTTTATTAACCTAGATTTACCTATCTGTATTTTGAGTAATTATCAAATCCATTTAATTGACGTACTCATTATGAAATAACTATACACGTGTTTAAATATTCTAAAATTAACTAACAACCGCTCGACCAACGAGGCTGTCAAATTAAAAACATTTAGTAATCCGGTCCAACAAACAGACTGAGTCTTCATTTTAATTTGTCCTTGCTTATACGATCTCAGATTATCCGATTAAACCTTTCTCTTTTTTAAATCGTGAAGTAACAAATATAGGCTCACCTATCGACCAACTAGGTCGTGTTCTGACTGATGGGGGAGTTAGAAGACTCCAAAACATACATACACGCCGGTATGTATGAAGAGATTGATGGAATGTGGAAGAACACGGCAGGTATGCAGGGATAGGGATATTTGACACTCCGTGCTCTCTGCCTACCCCGTAAAGGACCTGGCGTGAAGATATGTATGTA
>DWME01004791.1:0-15809 GCA_018244795.1 Parelbella ahira ahira | reverse complement strand
TTAAATGTGACTGGTGAAACGTGGGGGTATACTATGGGGGGTACGTGGGGGTAGAGGAGTGCCTCTGCCTACCCCTTTGGGGATTACAGGCGTGATTTTACGTTTTTTTTATACTCAGAACTCCACATTTATGTTTATAACTCACTTTACAATTGCTGCACAAATTTACACAAATAGTAATATGTTACTAGTAATTAACATCATTTAAATGGCTGTCCAGGTAGAGATCTATCACAGACTTCCTAAAGATGTCAAAAGGAAAAAGAAGACAGGTTCTAACTTACCTGCTCCTCATAATCAATGTTCCAGTAAGGAGTTGTAGCATCTTTTAGTCTCTCCTCTTGGCTTCTGTTATCATCTTCTTTTTTCTTCTTGTCATTTACAGAATTTTCTCCTTTCAGCTTTCTCTTTCTAAACATAGGGTCAGGTGCAGGTTTTGCTGGGGTTGCTTGAAGAATGTTTCCTGCAAAATACTTCAATTAAATTCCCTAATGGAATAATACTAATACTAAAGTTACATAATACACTACAAAATGTTTATGTTAAAATTGCTAGAAAATATGTAACTCAAAAATAATTGTATATTGCAACATTTATTTATGATACTCTAACACAGTTTTTCCCAAAGTGCCTACTTTGGGAAAAACTTCAGCACACCTCAGAATAGACATATTTAAAATAAGTATACCTATTGTTGCGGCAAAGCTGAGCACCTGCCAAACACAGGATTTTTATGTACATAAGAATAAAGAAAAAATTATATTGAAATTAGAAGGTTCAATTATGTCACATTTTGCGCGAACAAATATTGTACAATTTATTTTTGCAATCCTGTACTATAGTCATATAATATTATAGAGTTGTTTTATTATTGGTCAATGTTGATTACTGTTATTTTGAATAAAATACACTCTTAATATTGTAAAGTTGTATTATTATTGGTTTCTTTGATAAAAAAAGCCTTATTTAGAATATTGTTTTAATTGAATTCCAGGTGAGACTAACATGTTACTGCAGTTTTTAAGGTGAAAAAAATGGGTAGCGCTACAAAATAATTGATTTTCAAAGTGGGAACCTCTGCTCTAAAAGGTATGGGAAGATTATGGTGTACTGTTTTTTGTTTGAGAAACAAACTGTCATCCCACCGGGCCAGAGAGTGTCCTACACTCCATATCACATAAATAGACTGTAATACCTTTCCAAGAGAACCCATTGAGGGTGGCGATTGCTTTGCTTCTCTCCTCTTCATTTTGAAAGCAAGCATATAGCCAATGGCTGCCTTTCCTTGGGCGTTTGATTTTACTAGTGTTCAGACCCAACTTTTGATTCATTAGTTTTTTTAATTCCTGTGAAGACATAAATATCCATGAAAGATGTAAGACATATGACCACAAGCAATTTTATGTCTGTTTATTTACATATATACTAACAGAATAATAATAAGAGATTATACATAATAGCAGATTAAATGTATGTAAATATTTAATTTTTTCAATTACCACTATTCCATAAAATTTCGGAAGGCCCTTCAATTCAATTTTAAATCTCTCCGATGAAAAACCACCTCGGTCAAGGTATGCATATTCTTCGCTGTTATCCTCAATTTTCGAACTTTCAGAGTTCGTTTCTGAAGTCGGAAGAATTTCTAACGACATTTTGTTTACTTTATTGCTTGCTACTATTAGGCAGCACAACACTTATGCTTAATTAAATTGTCTTATAGAACATTTTTAATTATAAGCACCTAGTTTTGAAAAGTTTGGGTTGAGAGGTTATTTACTTACGGTTAGGTTATGACGTTTACGTTATGTGTCATTTTTGTGACAATAGTAGCGTCTGTGTTTTCTGTTGTGCTGACGAAGGCTTTGATTCTGTCTTTTCTGACAAATATACTTTTGTGCTATAATTTGATTTTTACTTTACTTACCTATTTTGTATAGATACGTGACGTCGTCAGCAGATATTTTAGAAAATTATAATCTAGACTACTAATTAAGGAAAAGCGTGTTTTCCTATTCTAGGCGTTTTGATCGATTGGTATAAAGGCAAGTTAGATTGATACTGTAATAAAGACAAATCGTCAGATATTACAAAAATACATTCTAAATACTTGAGTAGTTGATATATAGTTCTTGCCTACAAGGTTACGGTATAATTGAAACCATAAACTTACATAGATAGTTTAATAACTTGTAAAATATTCTAATAAGTTAAGTTCGTAATAATGTTAAAGTTTAGGTATTAGTGGTACGTTCAAGTGTTATATTTACACAATTAAATGGAAATGACAATTATAATCTCTTTTTAGTATAAAGATTTCATACTGTAATATTATTAGAACATGGGAAAAATAAAAATTAACAACAAGTGCTATATAGACATACTTCGGGTAGTTCATACACCATGTGACATATGTAATAAGTTCAAAAATTTAAACCTGAAGTGCATTTTGCGAAAATTTAAGAATCTGTTATATTTATATATTTTAACATCTCTTATATTTATATATTTTAACATATATAAAAAAAGGCACGCGCTGCACGCTCTAGTGATGGGAATTGTTGGAATGATTTTTTGTGTTTAACAAATTCACTGGATAACAATTTTAATATTATCATATATACTTTATATTATTATTTTTTATGCTTGGCTATTTGTGTTCTTAATTAAATAAAAATACATGACATTATATTGTACGAATACATTTAGTTTTCATTGTTTCGAGAATTCAGATTTATATTAGTGACTAGCTGTGACCGCGATTGCGCTCATTGGGGGAGGCCTATGTCCAGCAGTGGACTGAGATAGGCTGATGATGTGTCCGCGACTACGTTTGTGTTAACTGATTTTCTTATCAAAAACGGTCCAGCCCTATTGTGTTTTAGGGGTTTTAATTTTTTTGTACGGTACTCAAAACTTTTGTAAAATAAAAACAACCTAAGGTACTTCTCATAACACCAGTTATCTGCCAAGCAAAATCCCGTCGAAATCGGTCGGGCCATTCGGAGATGACACAAAACACAACGAACACAGAGAAAAATTTAAATAATTGCGTTACTGTACAATGTATTACATATACTTTAACATGTAGTCATTTAAAAGCTATTATTTTGAAACAAACAGACTCTTCAATGTAATTACATATATGTATAGACAATAGATTTAAAATATTATGATAACTATTATAACATCAACATCCTAATAAAAAACCAATGAATATATCAGTTAAACATCCAAAAAGCTTAATAATATATATGATATAACAATAACTATAAATACAATTATTTATGTATATTCAATGAATGTCACAAGAATATCCTTTTTCTTTGATACCATAACTAGTAAAATATAAAAAAAGTGTAAAAATAACAATATGACTGGAAACTTATGTGATGATAGTCTTCTTGTTTTCACGCAAAAGTAGAAAATGTTATTTAGACCTTGATGTCTATAAACTACAACTACATTATGTTAATACGAAGTCATCATTTTAAATTGACAAAATTGATAAATTCACACAAAAAGAAATCTCTGAAGACATTAAAATAATGAAGTCATCTCACTCATCTCATTTTTTCTGTAAATATATTACATATTTACAGTAAAAAATTTAGTGAAGCAATACTTCACAATAAGAATTAAATTAGAAAATTCGTGTTCTACCATTAGAATTATCATTAAATATTAATCTCTCAATGTGGAAACAAAGTTTTGGTATACAATTTGGAGTAACAATCACCATACCTCTTGAAAAACTTATCATTCTTTTGCTTCATTTAATTTCATTTTTTCACTGTGTGCAAAGAGTCTTTTCAAAACCTCTCTATCTTGTTCCTGTTTTTGTTTTCTCATTTGGGCAATCAATCCAAGTTGCTTATTGACGGATGCAGTCAATGAAGGTCTGATACATTTCAATTGAATAAAATCAGCTTCTGCTTCTTCCGGGTTCCAAACTGCTATATGTGCTTTACCTCTGCGATATAGAGCCTTTTCATTATCTGTATAATGAAATTTATTAAGAAACAACTTATCATTTGGAAATTCTGTTACAGACACAAAGATTATTTTAATGCACTGTTTGTAGGGTGGTGAAATGGGAAGGTGAAAATATATTTAACATCAAAAATGTATTTTCCTAAAGGAGTAGACAGAGTAGTGTAGTACTAAATATCATTGAGAAAATACATGCAATAACATGAACATGAAGTAATGACATATTTAAATATAACTGCTAGCCTTTTAGAAGTGTACAACACTATACGAGGTCCACCTTAGGTGAGTTTCACAATAGCTATTATTTCTGCAGTGACCAAGTGAAAAAAGTCTTCTGTGTTCACCCAATAACAGGAGATTAACTTCATAACAGTAGTATCAAACTTAATGTGTTCACATAAGAACAGAGTCTACTGAACATAATGTGAACCACATGTATATTTTAAATCGCTGTTAGTATGTTCAGAATACTGAAACAATTCCTTTAAATTCTTATTAAGTAGTGATTTTTTATACTCACTTTTATCATATTGTAATATATATGAGCAGTGTTCTATGACAGGATAGTATTCCTCCTTCATTAGTTTGCATTGACAATAATTGAGTAACAATGGTAGTTTTATATTATTCATCTTTACCCATTCGTCATCACCTTTCCTTTCCCTGCATGAAGTATAAAAAGGAAAGATTTGTACATATGTATATGTCACAGTATGATTGTGAATACCATCAGTTTATATCATATTTTTTTCATAAATGACTTGTGAGAGTTTATACACATGATTATATGAAGTAATCAGGCCATCCCAAAAAAATCTGTCTACATAATCTATATAAAAAAAAATTACATTGAAGCAGAGAACATAAGTTTAAGCATAAGTTCCAGGTTGTCTGTAGCAGCTCTAGAGAGCAGTATGTATATACAAATAATAAGTAAATAATTTGTAAGCAGCTGAATATGTAAATAAATAGAAAGTAATCACATTAAGTTGAGGACAGCTAGAAAATTCAAATTTGTTTATGAATTATACAATATGTTTTTCAAATGTAAAAAAATCTGTTTTTTTAGTAGGTCTCCCTATATGTAGTAGATATTTATAAATATACAGATATATTTATAAATATCTGTACATATTAGAGAACAGTTCTAAATGTGTTTTAAAGTATGGCTGTATACATTCACAAATACAAAAGGTATATGATATTCATGATAATATTATACATGTATATACTTAACATTTTGCTCACATAAAATACTTACTTAACCATTAGTTGTTCTAATATTCCCAATGCCTGTTTATACCTTTCCTCTGCCTCATTGTACCGCTTTTCATTAAATAATTCATTTCCTCTTTCTCGCAACTCAGGTATCTTTTCAATTCTTTCTTGTTCAGATAATTGCCATACATCTTTCTCATACTCATCTTCCTTTTCCACTTTTATTAGTTCTGAAAACAATAAAAAATAACAGTAAAAACTGAAAACAGAAAAGATTGATACATATTCAGTACACAAATTAACGCAAATGTAACATCATACTTGTGTTATTTTTACATACCACTATGGGTTAGGGGATGAGTCTATTTCCATATACCAGACACAAATGCAAATCTCTAGGCCACTACTAGAAATTTAATGTTACAAAAACCCTATATTATCCAACCGGGAGATTAAACCCATGACCTCTCTGTTTCTTCTTAAACAAGCTTATTTTAAATATACTTACCAAAAATTCACTGTCTCGTTGGTCAAGTGGCTGCAAGCGCGACTGCCGATCGGGAAGTCCTGGGTTTAAATCCCGGATTGGGTGCTATTAGATTTTTCTAATTTAGAATTTTTCGTAATGACTTTGGAGTCTGGAATTGTGCCTGTTGTATGGCAAAATGCTCACCACCTATTCCATGGAACTTAAACGTAACTGGTGAAATGTGCGGGTGCAGAGCACTCTTCTGCATACCCCTTCGGGGATTACAGTCATGATGTTATGTTTACATACCAAAAATGAACTCCAGGTCACATGGATAATTTATTAAACTGTCGAGATCATCATAGCCGAGCCCATCTTGGTGTAGTGACATTGAGCAGGTATGTTTAACCAAGCTTGGTGGTCTATCCAACTCCCGTAATGTTTTTGCTATAAATGGGTAACTGAATACTAGCTGTAATAAAATAGAACAATGGTATGGGTTTGTAAGCACTATTGTTATAATATCATCATTTCAAGTTCCTTATAGGGCCTTTCTTATATTGACTGGTCCTTTGGTGTAGTCAGCCAGGTTCACTAAATAGTAAACGTGAATGTTGCATCAGGGGTTGTGGGTTCGATTCCTGATCAAAATAAATATTTATGTGATAAACACAAAAGTAAATTGTTTTCTGACTGGATACAAAAAAAATCTATGTATATATTTACATCTAAATAATATGTTGTTTATCAGTCATCTGGTTAACATAACACAAGTTTTCTTGGTGCTTATGGTGGGAGCATATCACCATGTGTGGAGATATTCCGGGATATTATTAAAATAGATTGTTTATACATATAATAATAACATTTATTTCAGATGTAAATGCATATTTTGGTTAGTAAGGATTATTTTTAAAAACTGATTTATACAGTTGACAGAGTATTGAGACAAAGAGTGACTGCCTCGTTGGTCGAGCGGTTGAAAGCGCGATTGCCAAACAGGAGGTCCTGGGTTCCGATCCCGGGTCAGGTGTTGTTGGATTTTTCTAATTTAGAATTTATAGTACTGACTTGAAATCTGGATCAGTGGCCAGTATATGGCAATACAATCGCAACTAATGTCATGGGACTTAAACATAACTGATGAAACGTGGGGGTGCAGTACACCCCTCTGCCTACCACTTCGGGGATTACAGGTGTGATGTTACAGAGAGTATTAATTGCAAAATATTTTATATATTTTATGTAACATATAAACTAACTATTTAATTTAGTTATCTATTCCAATTTAAGTATAACAGTTATTGTCAATTATATTTAAGAATAAAATTTTTATTAGTTTTTTTTGGTTCAGTTTTTAGTACATACATACATACATATCTTCACACCAGGCCCCTAATGGGACAGATGGCAGAGGGCAATTTTTAGTTTAGTATATAATTGGGTTAATCAAGCGTATATGCTATATATGAACAAACTGTAATATTGAACAATGTTCACCTATATCAGTACGGCACTAAAGAAAAATTTAAGATAGGGATCACAGATCCTTACGAACAAACTAAGCTTGGGTCATGTATGTGGTACTTTTAGCTTATTTATTTAACTGAATAGAATAAAAATAGAATTGTTATTTGGTCATTTAATGGTTCAATATAAATGCACAGTGAATGATAGAATAATAATTCCACCTCTAATTCATAGTATTGCACAGTGTGCAAATCATTCATCATATACATGTAACTTTCTATAGATCCATGTAGAATAATTAGACTATTTTATTTGACTTGTCCAGATACCCATTTTATCTTTTGTTTTAAGGAAAAATCTTAAGTCTTAATCTATCATTCCATCATAGCATAGTCATTATACACGAATTTTCTGCACTGATTTGAAATAATTTTGGTATACCTACTTATAGGCAGCATTGTGAGCAGGTACAATGGGTTCACTTTAATTAATAACGAAAACTGACCTCTTTCTTAACGCGAAAACTAGCGACTTCGCCCACGGCCATCAGTTTTATGACATTTTCCCAAACGTCCAATTTAAATTTATGACCAATTATCAACACCATTGGCTCTTTTTTCGCTATTTCCCTGCTGTCATCTATTAATGTTTTAGTATATCTTCCTAATTTCCATGTTTGAAAGTGAAAGTGGACCTGAAAAGTGTTGAATATATTAAAAATAATAAAGGCCTTGGTACCATGGTTTCTCATGATAGTATGTATTAATGATCACCTTACAACCATCAGTTATTGGCACATATCTGTACCCCGTATGTAAAATTTTCTTTATAATACCAATAGTATCACTCATCTTGTATTCCGAAAACGAAAGTTGAAGGTAATGTTTATCTCCAATAATTTAAAATCCTTTCTGTCAAATAATATTAATTTTTTACTGTAATGTCATCTTTATATATTTTTTAAATATAATGTTTGTTTTAGAATTTATTCTATCAGCCAAGAATAAATGATAGTTTAGAAACTACAGGCGTTTTAAAAAAACCATGCGAAAAACGATAGTAAAAAGGCCAATTCGATTTTTACTTTTTTTATTACTTTTTATTTATAGTGCAATTGGTACTAAAAATTGGACATTGATAGTATTTTGTCACTATTTATAATTTGATTAATCAATAAAAGTATCATATATATTAAACATAATTTCAAGCGATAATTCATAGTAGGTTTATAATACACATTTCAATACCAGTATCCAAAATAATCTTGTATATGTATACGAGTACAAATCGCATTCGAACCGTACTATTCGACGTTTATCTGTATCGATATCGATAGTACATCCCATCAATAACTTTGCAGCACTAGTTAGCACTGAATGTAAATGTGAAAATAATGTAATGTCTCACAGTAAAGAAACGGATTTACTAAACTAGCAGTTTATTATTGCTTTTTTATTACTTATAACGTAGATTAGTGTATAATTTTGTATTTTAGTAGGTGTTATTTAGTTTATAAGTAATAATGGCTGACTTCTTAGACTCTGAAGCTGAGGAGAGCGAGGTTAGTGAAATTATAATGATGCTCGTTGCTTGTGCTCATTTTGTTGATTAGGAGTGCAAAGTAGGATATAATGATTTGGGGTGTTCATTTTCCACATGCAGATAGAGTCTGAGGATGATGAGCAGCCGGCGAAGAAGCCGAAGCGTAAAGCAGCAGTCCAGAGTGACGATGAGGATGATGAGGAAGACGGTTTGTTTCGTTATCTTTTTGCGGGATTTATATGTATTTGTTATAAATAATCTTCGCTGAACCCCTTCTAACCACGGACCTTAGTGATAATTGTATTATTCGGAAAGGAAATGAATGGGTATGAAATAGAAATACTGAACTAGACAAACTTTTTTTGTGTAGCTTGTAGTAGTTCGATTACAAAATACTCTTCGATGCTAAAAGTAAAGTAACGTACCTGTCATCTTACTCTACTTTACAAATATGTAATTGTAGCTGTCTTTTTTATAATACTATAAATAAAATTTGTTTTGCAACAGATGACGAGGATCGTCTGCGTGAAGAATTAAAGGACCTTATAGATGATGCGCCTATAGAAGAGTCTGGGAGTGATGGAGAAGATTCAGATGCCAGTGGTGGTCCAAAAAAGAGAAAGAAAAGTGATGATGAATTGGATGATAGACTGGAAGATGAAGATTATGATCTCATTGAGGAGAATCTTGGTGTGAAAGTAGCAAGGGTAAGATTATGAATATTTGATAGATAACATTTATACTGCTTTACCTAGATTTTGTTGAGGTGTTGAACCCATAAAGAAACATGAAGTACTGTTGGACAGTGTTAACCCATTTAGCCCCAAGTTGGATATTATCAGTGTTTCCAAGTAGGTTTGCTTAACACCTACATAACATACTTAATATAATACATATATGATAATATCCAGGCAAAAAGTATGTAAAATTGTAGTTGTATGTTGGAAAAAGTATTATGGTTATTTTGATCAGTAAATTGTTATTAAACAATATCTATAAATATTAATTCCTATTAACATGCACAATAAAAGTGTGTGTATTTAACAGAATAAATTTAAGCGTCTCCGTCGGGTAGAAGAAGATGACAGTGATAATGAGGGAGCCGATGACCCAGAATTGGAAAGAGAGGTTATTGCAGAGAAATTATTTGTGGGTGGATCTGATGAGGTAAATAATTTATTTACATGTAAATCCTCGGTTGTGAAAATATATATCAAATACGAATACAGTCTCTATACTAGGATTATTGGTTTCACTTTAATTTTTAATTGGTATCATTCCCAGTTTATACTTTTGTTCTTACCATATGTTACCCCTGGTTAAATCATAATAAATAAATAAATTGTATAATTAACTAGAGATTCATAAATTATTAGGCTTATCTATATAGCTGTCATCATGTTGTTATTTATGCATTAAAATGTTCTCATTTTGATTTTCATTTGTGTAAACATGTGCATGTGAAAATAATAAATTTAGTTATCTGTTCTGACTTTGGAAGTTTCAATATTTGTTTTGTGTGTGTATGCTATTGGTGTTCACAACACACAAAAACCTATTGTGAGGCTTAAAATATTGTGCAGGAAGACGAAAACCGTTCTGAATCTGCTGCTCCAAGGGAAGCTGAATATGATGATGACAATGAGGACTTGGAGTCGGATGCAGACGACTTCATTGTTGATGATGATGGCCGCCCAATAGCAGAGAGGAAAAAGAAACGCAAACCCATATTTACTGATGCGTAAGATATACAAACATTTAGTTGCAGTATATATTGTTGAATATTTATTTGAATAAAAGTTGAGTTTATATGTAAATTTAAGCAGTGACAAGTATTTTTGCACTGATATTGTACCTCATTTGCATAGGTCACTGCAAGAGGGTCAAGATATATTTGGTGTGGACTTTGATTATGATGAATTTGAGAAATATGGTGGAGAGGATTATGAGGATGAAGAGGATGAGGATCTGGATGAGTATATCGAGGATGAGGAGGAAGAAGGTAAGGGTTATTCAGTGATTTTAAAAAAATCAATAAAGTTTTGTTATTTTGTTAGATTTTTCTTTTGTGATGTCACAACACATTAAGGCCTCACTATGAAAGGAAAAGTAATTAATTTGTATTGACATTTTCTCAAAAGACCATCAGTCTGTTTGGACTACCACTGTCATTGTTGCCTTAGAAAAATTGAGAAGTAGCTAAAAAAAAAGTCCAACCACATTGTAATTGTATTCATTTTTATACTAAGTGGTTACTATATCATGTTGCCACTTAACATCTTATTTAAAATCTAGTTGTAGTTTTTTTATGGATGTGCTGCTAAATTTGAAGCAAATACTAAATTAGCAAAATATATTTTAGGAGAAAGGCGTAGAACTAAGAAGGGTAAAGCGAAACGTCCAAGCAAGAAGTCTATATTTGAAATTTATGAACCTAGTGAGTTGAAGAGGAGTCACTTCACTGACTTGGACAATGAGATACGTAAGACTGATATCCCAGAACGAATGCAGATAAGAGAGGTCCCTATCACACCAGTAGAAGAAGGCAGTACAGAGTTGGAAGATGAGGCAGAATGGATATATAAGCAGGCATTCATGAAAGCGCCTGTGTCTAAGGCAGATTCTCAGGAAGCGCGAGAACGGTCAAGACGGTAAGTGGACATCTCTTCCAACATCACACTTGTATTTCTCCAATAGGTAGGCAGAGGAATACAGTACTTTCTCTCTTGTAATAGGGGTTAATGTATGGTATACTAAATAATGTAATGATCATCATCATCATCATCATCATCATCATCATTATCAGCCTACTCCCGTCCACTGCTGGACATAGGTCTCTCCAATGGCACGCCATTGAGCTCGATCTTCAGCTCTTTGCAACCAACCACTGCCAGCCACTTTTATATCGTTCGTTAATAATCAATAAATACTAAATTGAAACCCACATTCATCATAATGGTTAGGTCATAACCACTAAACTACAGGGTTCTGTTACTTTTGATCGTATAAGAAAATATATTGGAATACACCCTATTGTTTATTTTTGCAGGAGTTCCAGCACTGTAGTAAAAATACGACAAGCTTTAGATTTCATGAGAAACCAAACTTTGGAGGTGCCCTTTATAGCTTTCTATAGGAAGGAGTATGTTCAGCCAGAGCTCAGTATCAATGACTTATGGAAGGTGTACAAGTATGATGCTAAGGTGAATATTTAATATTAATTTGAGTTTGATCTGGTTCACTTAATTAATGACTGCCTCGATGGTCGAGCGGTTTCAAGCGCGACTGCCGATCAGGAGGTCCTGGGTTCTAATTCCGGGTCGGGTGCTATTGGATTTTTCTACTTTAGAATTTCTAGTAGTGCCTCGGAGTCTGGAATTGTGCCCGGTGTATGGCAGTAGGCTCACCACCTATTCCATGGGACTTATCTGATATGTTGATAAATAATATTATTCGATAATAAAACATTGTTACTGAGAACTTCATAAACGCTGTTTTATAATTCTTATGACAATTACAAGACCAAAATCGCGCGCAGAGCGTAGTATTGCCGGCGCGGTACATCCTTTGACGTTGCCGAAAGAAACTGATTAAGTGAGCCTGCTTTCACACGGCAGTCCAGTCTTGCAGGACCGGCTTTTTACTGTATCCTGAGAAACTGGATGTTGTGTTCACATGGCAGTTCAGTTTTGCAGGATCCCGTAAAAAGCAAAACCCCGCAAAACTGGACTACCATATGAACACGGTTGCATCCTGTTTTTGACCATTCCTACGCCGGTTATCGGGTGAAATGGACGTGAATACTTTCCTAATATTCTATTGGTATTATCGGCGGCAGCGAAATAAAAGATTCCGGGTTTCTTCTCACAACCTTCTCGGCGCTGCACAAAAGAGGAATGCACGAGCGCTACACACGCGCGGGGTGGCGCGGCCGGCGCGGGGCGGGGGCTGCCACTACTCCACTATCCCGCAAAAAACAGTGTCCAGCAAAAACCGCACCCAGGAAGCCGTGTGGACACTGCTATTGTAATATATGTGTGATTAAACGGGATCCCGCTTTTTACTGAACGTCGGATACAGTTTCTAGCGACAAAATAGAATGGCACAATTCGACCGGATCGGTTTTTTGCAGGATCTTGCTCGTGTGAACGCTAGCATATAAACACATTCGCCATCAAACGGGATCCTGCACTGTCGCGTGAAAGGGGCGTAAGTACGCCCGCCCGATGCCATCGTGCAAGCAACAACGTTTCTTCCACGCAATCGCGAAGCGCGCGTATCCTTTAGATAAGAGTCACAGGGAACTCTCGGTTTATTTTAACGACGCGCCCTCGCTACAAAAATGACACCCAATTAGCAGCCTGTGATTAAACTGCGCGAAATATTATTAATTACGGTCTTCAAGGACATTACCCGTTTAATCAGACCACTAACGGTCTCTGTCTATACCCACGTTGTGCCGTTACTTTTTAAACCGTCGCATCGTGAGAATGTCGCCACGGAAAGGCCGGAGGAAGAATGAAGACGACAGCGCCGACGAGGCAGGAGCACTGAGAAGAACGAGCGTGTATATATCGGAGCAACAGCTTCCCAACCTCGTGGCCATGACTGCGAGAAGTCAGGCAGAGGCGAACCGCCTTCTCATCGAAAGCTTAATATAATCTCAACGAGGACCGAATCCATCGGACGGACCGACACCGTCACCCTTGACTTCAACACGACTAGGCAACTTTGCCAAGTGCGTGGCGCGTTTCGACGGCGCTGTCACAAGCAACGCTGGCGACATCTTGGGGGCGTTCATCGATACCGTGCAGATGTACAAAGAATGCACTGGCGTGAGCGATGAGCATGCACTGAAAGAATTACCGATGTTATTCACCGGCGACGCCGCAGTGTGGTGGCCCCCCCGGGAAAAAATAATCAGTTCTGATCAGATATGAACAGGCATAAGTCTTCAGGTCTGATCAGATATGAAAAATTACCGGGTTTGACCAGGCCTGACCAGGCATGTTCAGACATGAATGGAGTTGAACCCATATGTTATGATAAACTACCCAGGAAAAAATGATCAGATCTGATCATTTTTCCCGGGTAGTATAACAATTTTCTACCAGCAATTTGCTTGAAAAATTTCAGATGTTTAGTTGAAATATATCAATATCCATACATTGCATAGTTCATATATTTTATTATATACATTGTCTACTAATTCATTCACAGAGATTGAAAACTTTTTATCTTTATGACTGATGGAAAATACATATAATTTTTATTTTCCAGTGGTGCCAACTGAAACAGCGTAAGGAGAATCTGCTGAAATTGCTGGAAAATATGCGTGATTTCCAGTTGGATAAACTAATGTTGAATCCAGATGCACCTATCCCGGACAACATAAGGCTCATAAAAGATGAGGACATTGAGAGGTAAGTACTTTGTCTATAATAAAGAAAGGCGTTTTAAATGCAATGATTTGTTATCTGTAGATAATTGATTAATGTCGCACAATAGTTATTTGATAGTTTTTTCATAAAGCTGCAGTATAACTTATGATGGTCATAAAATGTTTTGTCAGGTTGAAAAATGTTCAGACCCCGGAAGAGTTGCGTGACGTGCATACACATTTCCTACTGTACTATTCCAAGGAGTTACCAGAGATGCAGAAGGTGCAGCGCACCAAAGAGAAGAAAAGAGAATTGGAGGAGAGAAAGTTAGTTATGATAATGTTATACAATTCTTATATTAACTTTACTTGGGTGTTAAAGATTATTACAAACAATTATTACTAATTGTATAAGAATAATTTATATGATGTTAAAATTATTCCAATGTGATAAAGAAGTTGTCTGTCCACTAAAGATTATATACTTCATTAACTAATCACTTTACTATCAGAGATATGGGTTAGGGCAAAACAACTTTCGTTTTTTAATAATAAACGCTAAAAAGACTAACCTTAGTAGTTACTGCAAAACTTATGTTATAATGTTTGATGTTAGGAAAGCAGCTCGCGAGGAGGCCGAAAAGAACGGCGAGGATCCGGAGGAGGCCGCGGCGGCGGTGGAGGCCGCCGAGCCCGAGGGAGACGAGCACACCGAGGTGAAGTACGCCGTGCGCTCTGGGCCTTACGAGCTGTGCAGGAAAGCCAATATCGGTAAGGGCCTTGTGTTACAGCAACGTGTTATGATTCATTACGTTTTTTTGATAATTAAGGAGTGTTAATAATTCACATTTTTATGTATGTAGAGTTTATTTCAAGAAGGACATTATACTAAATACCAACTGTGGTACCTTGTCCGGTTTAATGAAACAATAAAATAATATGAATTATAAATAAATTAGAGTCCTATTACATTCGATAGCATTTCGATAGACATTCATTTAAAAATATATACGTGAACGTAAATTTATATACCTCGGTGTGTGGATAATTTTTCTTTTAAACTCGCAAATTGAAATAAATGTTTGATATTTTTGTACACGGCCATCTGACCGTACACTAAACGCAGTTTGTATGGCGGTGTTATAGTTGTGCTCCAATTACATATTTATCAATTGCAAGCAAATTTCAATTGTAATCTCGAATCATTTAATTAACAGTGGAGCAACAAAACGGTCGATGATAATAATGATTATGAAGACACAAATTTTAATTACAAGAGTGGAAATCAATCAAAAGGTTAATCGTTGTGAAATTTAAACAGGTCGATTTTACCTTTAAGTTCCTACTTTAACTGAAGTATACTTGTATCGCTCACAGAACCGCTGGTTAAAAAGTTTGGTTTAACGCCAGAGCAGTTCGCGGAGAACGTGCGCGATAACTACCAAAGGCACGAGGTGGAGCAAGAGCCCATCCCGCCCTTGGAGGCTGCGGCGCCTTACGTAAGTATATAATGATATTTAGCGTTAACGTGTTTATTTACGCTCGTTCATCGTGTTTACTTCGTCGGTAACACAGTAGGCATTGTCGCGAGAGACGTTTTAATACTTTTTAGTCAAAATTATTATGTGCGAGTTTAATTTAGGATTCGGTTGCGGCTAAATTAAGTATAGAAAATAATGTTCGCGGTGAGGATACGTTTGTTGTACTAGTTTCGTATAGAGCAGTGTGGCGGTGATG
>DWME01004790.1:0-15822 GCA_018244795.1 Parelbella ahira ahira | reverse complement strand
CGCATTACACATTTAGTGCTCGCTTCACTTACCCTGCTGTTACGTTGAAATTGTCAAGATTATTAGATGGTTGGTGAATATGATTAAACATGATTATTTATATATGTACCGGTTTAACTAGCCGGGCCAACCCGAAAAATGTATGTGAGTTAAGCCTGTCTCTGCCGCGACCTCACTGCATACGGCGGGACCTCATGAGGACCTCGTGTTTTTATTATATTTATCTATTACAGACAGCAAAAAAATATTCTGTTCTGTTTTATATTACTGGTTAACAAAAATAAATCTTATTATGTCTTACATATATGTATGTACATAGCTGTATTTAACATGTTAGCTGTATTTGTTTATTATTGGCCATATATAGCCTATAGTTTGGAATATAATTAAAATGAAAATATTTAGTCTTGGCGTCCTCATTTTGTAAAGTGACTGTTTTCTTACAATATTGTAGATTTTGATTGTTATTCTATATCATGCGGAGGTCAAATCAAATGATTACTCAGCATCATTACCTTGATTATCAAAATGTTTATAGATATATTTTGATTACTACAAATATTCCAATATGTATATCTCTACAAATATTCCTATAATCACCTATCACTCCAAATAATATTGTACTGTGGCTTTTGTTTCCACTGTCCACCAGCACGACACTTATTAGGCTCACTGACATTTAACCACTGAAATTATCGAGCTAAAGGATGCTGATTTGATAATGTGGCAATGAACACTAAATACAAATCGTTTCATATGAGTTTGATAATGAATTTCAAACAAAGCAATTATTTGAATTGTTCCATTAAGTAAATACACTTCTAAGGGTAGGGTAGCTATTACAAATTCAAGTAGCACGTCATATATATGTTCCATTGTTAGTGATCTTCACCTCTGACGCATTTGCGTACGGAGATCCTTGACAGATAGATGGAATATTTAATTGAATTCTGATTGATACTGATTTCATTTATTTTCTAGAGTACAATAGTTACAAAATGTTTTGAATAGTTGACTTTCTTTACTGGCAGAATATTCTAGTACACATCATCATCATCGTCAACAGCCCCTCATCGTTCACTGCTGGACACAAGCCTCTCCAATAGAACGCCATTGAGCTAGAACACAATTTTCAATATTAACCCTTTCAGAGCAACATGTGTTTTCCTAACCTCAAACAATATTGTCTTATACAAAATTGCTATTACTTTTTCGTGTAATGAAGTATCGCTGTGATTTTTAACAATGTATTCTTGCGCTATTTCTCTTAAAAGAAATAGAGATTTTCAATAAAAGGTTAATTCACTTTGTCAAACTAACGTACTCCGTGTTTTTATGAAAACAAAAAGGCAAATTGGAAAATGGATAACACAAAGCTCAGAGTAGGCGCTATCCGTTCTATCCCTCGCAAAAACGTTAATTTAGAGACTCTTCACATTTATCATCGGCGATTCGAATAAATTATTATTGAAATTTATCACAAGAAAATATGTAACTTATTGGCTTTTATTTTTACATTGCGACCGGTAGTGTACTATTTGTATGTTACGTTAATTCATGGTGATTAAGTTGAAGTCTATTTTTCTTAAATGTTGTAATAGGAAGTAATAAGTAGTAATATCTACTGGGAAGTATCACCGCAACCTATCTTTATATTACGGTCGGGCGTGTAAGTTGCCAGTTTACGTGTTCACTGCGAACTCAGAAGTAACGATCACATAACCAGCCTTGAACAAGATAGATACAACATAACTAAGACCTATAAATGACATTCGTACCGTCACGTTCTAATAGAGGTAACGATATTAATAATCCTTATTTCTGCTATCTTATCATCAATTAAAGACTAATATTTGATTTTTTAAACAATTTACTGTATTAGATGAGTTACATAATTGACATTAATGGTCCTATTATTAGATTCCAGATCGATGTCGGCAACAAATGTTGTGATGCCGACAGCCGGTCGGTTAATATCTTCACCAAAAAACATTACAATACCCGCAATATTTGGATCTCCAGCCGGAGAGTAATTATAAAAGTGGAAAGAAATACTCGGCAATTAGCCGCGAACAAAAAACTTTATGGAGTCTCGATGTCAAAAAGTCACTTCGACGAAAGACTGATTGTAAACGACGATATTAAAACGATTCAGAACGGTTTTAATAGTTATAATACATTAAGCATAATATATTATATTTAACACTATTTTACTGTCTTTCGGTAAAACTAGTTTGCGTTTTGATCGTCATAGTTTTAAGGCTTGCATAAATATTGTACCTAAAAGGGAAGACATCGAAAACTGCAACGTATAGTTTTTTACTTACATAGGAAACAGGAAAGTTATCTTTGATATTCTGCTCGGTCTCATAGAGAGCCATTGGCAGTTGTAGTAGAAGTGCAAATATTTTTTGTTCATATCGTAATATCATTCCTTGAATATATTGAAGAATAGAAGCCACTATATTTTAATAATAATGAGTAGAATATAACATAAGTATAATAAAAAAAATACAGTTCGTAATATGTCAATGTCATATAAATATAGATTTGTACAGTTTGAAAGCAAATAGGTATCCATAATAATGTTATAAAATGTCGAATATGTTTTATATAACACCTTTATCATTAGGCAATTATCAAGAAAAAGTTTAATGTAATACGTAATACCTCTGGTGAATACCTACTATTAAGAAAATGTTAATAAAATAATAGCATACGAACTCAGTATAGTTTTCTTCGATCAGTTTAAGGAGCCGTCTAAATAATTAATGTTTTAGTGTAAAGATAAGATAAGTTAGTATTTTCCTAATCGTCGTCGTCGAGTTCAAATCGTTTTGCACTCGAACGTAGAAATCGCAAGATGGAAAACCGATCCGGCGTCACTTCGAGATGAAACCGGTAATCGAATTTTCTCGAAGTAATCGAGGGAATTAGAACTCATAAAGAACGTTGACTCTCTTGTTTCTGCCGCGGACAGCCGCTTTGTGGGCGAAATTCTTAATTTTCACCCGGGAGAAAAGGCAAAAATTCTTAATTTTCGCCGTCGCAAAAGGCAATAATCGAGCGTCGACTCAGAGAGAAATTAATTTCGATGTTATAAGCTTCGTTTAGAAAGTCGCGACTAACTTTTCAGACCGTGTCATTGTGTTGCCTGCACTTGATTTGAAAATTTATTGGTTCTTTGTAATAAACTTATTATAGTATTAATCGCTGTTAATTTTGAATTTTTATTTAATACGTGCTCTCTTTGAGATGTGCTTCCGTAAAAGCCTTGTTCCTATTTTTTTTTTTTAACAGTAGGTTCGTGTAGGATCGCAATCACAATTTATGGTAAGTGAAATGCAGCCTATGATTTACCACGGTCTCCTAGTAAGTATTTAAGGAGTTTTGAAGATATCGTGACAGATAAAATTTGCTATAATCATACTCACCTGCTTCACCAGACAAGGGTGAGAGCACAGCGCCATCTCGGAACCACCTGGTCACAATGACGTGGGCTCGGACTGATGCCGACGGAGTGCATGTCAGCAGCGCAGCGCCACCAGCCACTCCGTGGGTTGGTTGGATCCGCACTTCCCATGGAACATCCATTACTGAAAAGGAATAATGTATAAGAGATATGACTGTTATAGGAAACATCATAATGAGAAATTGTCAAGCTGTTCATCGTTTTGTGCATTTCGTAAGTCTATTAAATAGTATAGTAAATTACTAGACTATCTCAATTTAAAGGCATTATACTGTGTTAGGATTTCGGAGTATGCAGATGATTTAACCTTCACTACATAGGTAACGTTCTCTAGTCTTAAACTGCTTCAAATTAACGTGTTAATTGAAATGTAAATGCTTAATTAGTAAGTAACATAAACTTTAATTAAAATTAGAACTTCTTATTAATTTATAGTTTAAGACTTTGTATTGTCCCTGTCCTTCTCCTCCTTCTCCATCTCCTGTCTCATTTTTTAAAAGTAGTTTTTCATAATGTACAATGTATCGAATCTGTACTGTAATCTGATCAAATAGTATGCTGAAGACACGTATTCCTGACGCAGTTGTGAATTCCAAACGACATATCATGTCTCATTACCCTGGGCGCGGCCAGCCCTTGATTAGTCACTGGGGGCAAAGTTTCACGAGCGTTTTCTTGATTCAAATGGCGCATTAAACAGACGGTAACGGTTGTTAACGTTAGATGACAATAGTTACACTTTGTCGGAAACCTTAAAGATCGCTTAAAAACGCCTGACAGACAGATTGGCCAACAAGTTCCTTTCGCCACCTGTTTGCAACCGTAGTAGTAGACTGAGATGCAAGGGGAGTTGTAGCAAGGCGATAACTGAAATTGTTTCAGTTTACCATTCTTTACCGAATTAATGTACCCTAATTAATTACACCGTTTCCAAAACTAGGTTAGGGTGTTGCGTATTGGATTAAGAGGCTTACGTTCGGTTCATACTATACACAGAGAATACGTGCCTTTGTAAGGATATAGTTGAATCCTTGGGATTAGGCCTTTAGTATAAACTGTACAAATTAACAACAGGAATATAGAATACATCTTACAAACCGGTATTAGCACTTGCACACTACATTTATTTATATATTTGCTTTTTAATTATAACGGAAGGAATCCACATATACAAATTAACATGATCGTTGAACAAATAGCTGAAGTTCAGGGCTTTAAATTTACAAGTATGGATTCTCAGTGATCTCATTTCATAGTGGACACCAGAAATATTAATAATAAAAAGGGTAAGGTGTACAATTAGTGGGCGCCCTTTACACAGCTAAAATATTAGCTCCATGAAGTTTGCTGATGAATGAGTCCCTCTCAGTCCTCGATAGAAGCGAGACGAATGCAACCAACGTCGCAGTTTATATTGAAACTCTTGTATGTATTACAAGTATCTTAGTTTTTTTTTTTTTTTTTTTATTTAATTTATGTACACACAGAAAAAAAAACAAGGGAGAGACACAAAGGAACACAAAAACAGTTGTACAAGGGCACTACTTATTCCACGTTGAAATATCTTCCAGTAGACCCGCTGGTGGAAAAGTCAATAGGTATGGCCAACCAAGTGCGTACAGAATACATAGTAGTATGTTAGTCGGTCAAAGTTTTATGTAGGTATCGTAATACTCATAATACAACTGAACAGAAAAACGACCGTTTCTAACATTAAAATTTCATTAATATCTGACAGGATGGATAATACCATAATAGAATACATTTCATATGTCGCGTCGGTATTACGGTAATCCCCCAAAATTAATAACGGAACGATGCCAGTCGGAATCATACATTGACCTATCCATCTCTGTATACCTAACACGACATATAATTGAAATGCTTTTACTGGCACTTAAGCGCAATACGTCTTGACACATCTAAATATAGGTACTTAGTTCGCGGACGCCCTAATTCTGGGGATAAGCGTATGCTTATGCATTCGTATGCATGTATATGCATATGTACATGTGTACACGAACAATGCATAACTATCCTTACTCAGTAGTTTTCGCAAGTATTTATAGTGATTGTATTGGATTCGATTATCAATAAAACAGTACCTACTATTAATTAATGTTTAAACTACTTGATCTAAGCCTCTCAAGCTACATAATATTTTTTTAATGGCATCACCGTCGAATGCCTTACCTGAAAAAGAGAATGCGACTAAAGGATACTTTATTCGTATTCCCCTTTCTGAAATTGACGTGGTCTTTGATAAGAATGAAATCTAGGTATGACGTCAACAGCGACCCATATTTCCCACAATGATGCTCTACTCTATATGTTAATCTAGTACAAATATTTCAAGTCCCGTACAGAGCACAATAGTTTGAAACTTACATACGAGTAAGGAACCGGAAACAATTTACTACGCCGTACTAACAAAGGAGTGTATCTCGTGCTTGTCTTTATCTTTCATGCTTTTCACAAATATGTACATGAGAGATCCATTGTTCATTACTTGAAGGCTGTTTAATCTATGTCTCCAAATGTAAGTTTTTTTAATTTCATTCTTGGAATTAATATTACGAGTAAATTATATTGATTGCCTCGTTGGTCGAGCAGTTGTAAGTGCGACTGCTAATCGATAGGTCGTATCCTCATTTGAATCCTCAAATCCCGGCTCAGTTACTATTGGAGTTTGTATCTTAGATTTCCAATTAGAAATTTTTGGTAGTGACTTTGACTCTGGATCTCTGCCCGGTGTATTGTAAAAGGCTCTCGCCTATTTGAGTGTAGGACGTAAACGTACTACGTACATACGTACGAGTGTTTATTACACTCCTACCGTTTCAGGGATTACAGACGTGATGTACGATATAAAGTTATATTGAAATCAAAACCAATAAACATTAGCAACATGACCTTGGTTTTATAATATGTATTTTGAGGGATATCAGGCCAATATTGACGGAGTAGTCCCGAGGGATTCGCTATAATGCCGATACAGTAACGAACGTTTGTGAACTGATTTCCCCTGTCATTCGTTTGGGTACAATAAATCTGGTCATAGGGAGCGGAAAAATTTAACAAATCGAACTGAAAGCTATTAATATAATCTAATGTACAAAAATTAGAGTGACATTCAAACCGTATGGAGCTGTACACCAGCAAAGCGATACCCAAAGGCAGATATAACTGCTGGAGGAGTAATTAAGCATTAGAGCTAAAGTATATTTACACATGAGACCTTCTAACATAATAGAACCGACTCATTCTCACTGATTCCTGTTAGTATATAGGTATATGTATGTCAGCTGGCTGCTGTCTCCCTTTCCTATCAGCTCACTTGTTTTGCTAAATAAAAAATAATCGTTCTTATTTTTCTAATCCAATCCAAAAACAACGATCCGTCTGTAACTATCTTAATCACGAGAATCGAGTGGCCCGACTACACCCGCTTGTAAATTTAAAGTCACAGTTCATGGCAACATTTACGTATTTCCTTATGAGATATCATCGATCTAAGGTCATTTAGATAATTACGATCGAGACTAATTTTGGCTCCCGCTCTTCAGACTATAAAACAATATTTCTTTTAGTATTTAAACAAATCATAATGTAAAAATTGTATCAAGCCGTATGATCATGAGAACGACACATCCGCACCTCGCTCTAAGAGACTATGAATAATTAAAGGATACCCGCGAAATGATTTCCCCTGTCACCAATGGTGGTAAATGAACTGTGCCAACTTTTACACATAAGTCACATGTTGCACTGATCCCTACTAAAGCGAATGATAAGCGTGTAAATCGTGACATATACACATGTATTAAAGGCGCCTATATTTGCATAGAGGCTGATGTGAGTGATTGCGTTAACATTCATTGACAGATTATACCAACATACGGAGAATTCAGTGATAAATATCACATCTGTGTGGGATTTGCAATAGAATTTCTTTATTACTACGTGAAGCCATTTTAAAATAAAAATCTTTGTGGTAGATTCATTATTACATCTAGATACACAAATGATAATATTTAATATCCAGCACGGTGGAGTGCGATATAGGCAAAGTGGCTGGCTACGATTGGATGGGCTCAGTGGTGTGTTATTGGAGAAACTTATATCCAGCAGTGGAAGGAAATAGGCTGATAATGATCATCATTATCATAATGGTTCATTCATCAATCATTATTATAATTCATCATCATTATGACAATGGTTGATAATGATGATGACGAAGACTAATGAAATAAATCTTTGTCGCACTCCGCTCCCGATGGAACACGCAGATGTGTGTTAAGCGCAACGTGTGAAAGTGGTCGCCTGGGTAAAATTTGCTTGTGCTATTACACACAATGCAATTTGTGGTCGTATTTCCATATGAACAAAAATTTTTTAGTGTTTATACTCTTACAAAAATATCTTGGAACACAAAAGTGATAATAATTTTTGAATATTATCTTATCATTATCGACATTTTTATTCTCCACTCTTACTTACAGGTATTTCAAGACACATGGTAATGGAATACATATACATATAAGGATACCACAAGTCTCCACATACCTGTGGGTTATAGTTCAACACAAATATGTTCAGCCTGTATATAATATACACCATTTATCTAAACATATTGTTGTATATTGTTGAGCTAATTATTTTTAAAAATGCCACGCATTTAGCCCACATCAAAAAATTGTCATTACGCAATGCAAAATAGCCAACCAAATAACTCACTTAATTAAAGCCAACATCATTATAATTTATTGCAAACTCAATATTTGTGCTAATAAACGTTCTGCCAATAGTCCATTTCCAGTAATCGGCTTCGAGTGATTTATTTTCAGGAAAATCGAATTCCTCATTTCCCGGACAAAATGACGGAATCAGCCCTAACATCTTGGAATAATCACTTTATTTTTCGCGAGCTCCAATTTTATTCTGTTTGTCGTATAAATCGCGCTAAATTAGAAACGTGTTTTTCTTTCAAATGAACGGATTTATTCCGAGTGAGAGCAAAAGTGAACTTTAGATATTTAAACTGAAATCACCTGTATTTCGAAATCTAAATATTGGACTGTTTTCACGAAAAACGTTTGCACATACTACAAGATGTAAGAGAAGTATTGAGGTTACTGATGAATAGGATTTCTAGGTCGCTTCCTACGTGTTGCTGAGAATATGACGTCATAGGTATAGGCTAATTGGCAACAAGCACTCATTAAAAGCGACCTGAAGTACTATTATCATCTACAAAACGGGTACTGTATTTATTGCTATTACTACCTGTATCTATATAGATTATAATTTTGAAAAGTAACATGACCTAAACTCGCCTACATTAATATTTCTGCAGGAAAATTTTGCTGTCTACAACTCGCGGTGGTGAACATATTATTACGACGATCGACAGCCTGCGACACACTATAGCAATTAATGTGCTTAATTTTAATATAAGTCTTTGGACTTATTTGTCAAAAATATAAGAATCAACAGCGTCCGGTATAAAACTACACACCTATTACTAATCGGTTCACCTAATCTAACTACTAAATCTGTAAATATCATCTATGTAGTTGAGCACCGCTTCGAGTAAAGCAAGGTTAATATGAACGACCTGAGCCGTTCGCGGTTCGCGGAGGAACCTAATTACTGGAAACACTTAATGTGCTCCAGCTGTTGCTTTCGGCTTTTGCATAATGTTTTTAAAAATATTAAGTATATTCAACTTGTGCTACCTTCGCGAGGGAAACATGAATAAGTTAAAAGTCTTTCAATTATAGATAACTTCAGACTCAATCTTTATTTCATTTTGGCTATTTTTGTAAAGTAACGATCTAGTTTAAGCATAAAACGAATATGCCACAGATTACACAGCGACTGATTAAAGAAAAAGATATAAAAGAGCCTTTACACGAAAGCGAAACGAAGCTTGATGAACTTTATTATTCTATTAAGTTTGCTTATAACATCGCTGATGGAGATGCATGATATAATATTAATAAAGTTTTCGGTGAATGCAATCTTTCAGCACGGTACAAGGCACATTTTCAAATGTTAAAGTATAGATAACCATAAGCCAACAAATACCAATCATATGGGGCATTAAGGGCGTGAAGCCGTGAAAGACTAGACAATGAAAAAAATCTGTCAATTTAGCAGGTATTGTAAAATTTGTAATCAAGGATGTGCTGTTCACTCCGGTCCCCAAGTCGCAACGTCGGCGTTCTTGAGCCCCTCTATGCTTGAAGCACTCTAGTGCTATCAATGCCTTTTGTTACAGCGTTCACCGCACCCACTTCATTTAATTGTTCAGTTTTTGCGTTATCCTCTCGATTAGGTAGTTTAGATTTTTTTTTGGGCAGATCATATTGTTGCATGTGCTTAAGATTTTATTTTGAATTTGACTTTTGAGTTTGTCTGTTTAGATATAAGTATGTACATACGTACATAATTGAATTTTAGAATTTGAACGGGTATTTTCTGAAAAATAAATATTCAACATCACACAAATACATTCTTCAAAATTTGTGTTCATTGGGCTCTTATAGTAAAGATTTTAGTCTAATGTTTAAAAAATATAGGTACAACTTAAAATATACATAGGGCTGAAAAGTATGTCATTTTCTTCTTTAGTATGTGGCCGCGATTCATCGAAATGAGAAGCATAAACACGTTCTATGATTGACCAGTTTATTTAGATATCCACTTTGAGTCTGAAGCGAATAACATCAGAGCTGGGTCTCTATGACATTCAAATTGTTAAAATAACCATATATTTCAATGTATACTCGTATAATGGCGTAATATAATAATAATACTTCGAAATGTATTTGATGTTTTAAAATTTCTTTATAAATACGATAGAGACGTAGACAATTTGATGTCAAACATCCAACGTCTCTATTTATCCAATGCCAATGCGCGTACAAAACGCTTAGTTTTCCAGTGGGTGGGCACACAAAAAGCAACCAAATCATAATCGCGGGGTGTTTTGTGTGGCTGCCCCGCGGGAGGACCATTGTTTCGAGACGATTGCGAGCTAAAAGGCGGCTGAGGGCCATTGAGATATCGCTTCGGAAAGCACGCGTGCTTGGTGCGCGTGGAGTGGAGGCGCGGAGGGAATTACCAGTACTTTGACCGCTAAACAATATGCGACGCTCGAATATTTTTATGTTCAAACCTTCAATATTTTGGCTGTGTAAAAATAGAGAAAACCAAATGACGATTCAAATACAGTTTTTTAATTTAAATGTTGTTGTATTATTATTATCAAAAATATATTACATACATACATAGTTCACGCCAGGTCCCTTACGGGGTAGGCAGAGAGCACGGAGTGCCAAATATCCCTGTCAAAGATATATTAGTCATTATTATTTATCATATGATTATTTACCAGCTTAACTCACTTACGTTTTTCGGGATGGCCCGACTATTATTTATCACCATTATCCGCCCATTTTCGTCCACTGCTGGACATAGGCTTCTCCAATAGCACGCTACTGAGCTCGATCTTCAAGTCGTTGCATCCAACCATTGCCAGCCACTTTGCATATTATATCGTCACTCCACCTAGCTGGAGGGCGTCTAACACTACGTTTGCCAAGACGCGGTTTCCACTCCAGAACATGTCTAGTCCAGCGATTATTGGGTCTGCGATAGATGTGGCCAGCCCACTGCGACTTCAGCTTGCTAGTCTCTAGCTGAAATAATGACTATGTCGATAATTTTGGTTCTCGGTCGGATCGTCTCATTTCTGATTCGATACTTTAGAGAGACTCCAACCATGACCCTCTCCATAGCTCGCTGAGTTTCCTTAAATTGGTGGGCCAGTCGCACCGTAAGTGTCCAAGTCTCAGCTCCGTATGTCATAATATAATATTAATAATAATATTAATTATGTTATTTAAATTATATTAGTATTCAAATTAAAACAGTATTTATTTAAGTTAGTGTAAATGACTTAAGCAGAAATAATTCCCCAGGTGTTTTATGAGTGACTCTGGCAGTTTTCACAGGGACAACCTGGCAGACTACAGTCTTAACCCTTGTCATTCTGAGAAAAATACCGATAAGAAAAGTTTAATATTGACTTTTTCTAAGTAATCATAAGAAACGTGTATAAATGTACTTATGACATTACTTTACGTATAAATGATATTCTTACATAATATAGTCAAGACTTTTGTCACTATAATTACGTCTTCCATCGCTCAGCTTGTAAATCGTTATTGTCTTGCAGTAAGACTAGCACCTAGTATGATTGTCTTGAGGTAAAGAATTAAAAAAATTTGAGTGGACCGTATTCCTTCAGGTTCCTTGTTCGTACTTACAATTTGTTAATTGGAGTGCTGTTGACAAGCTTCGACATTTTATTATGTAGGTTACGTAAAAATATTTAAAAAGGTTTATAGATGAAAAATTTTGGTAGAAGGCGAATTGATTAAAACGCCAGGAAATATGTAGAATTTGAACCTGCGATTTGTACTTAAGCGTTGAGTGTAGATAGTGATGTCAGAATTATTTGCGCTATAAAATGATTGGCATTATCTTTTTTACTTTTAATAGACCCGATAGCCTTCGCTTTTTTTTTAACTTTATATATAGTTAAAATACTGAATTAATATTCTACTCCTTAAAAACCTTCAATTGGTTAGTAGTCATAAGATATTAGCGATTAAGATTACAAATATTCTACCCCATTATATAATTCCTATAGAGGCTTTGTATATGAAGTGGATATTCTAAAAAATTCCACCCTAGCTGATTCCATTACCGGACCTTTCCGCACAAAGGGTATAGGAGAGTGCGACTCAATCTCGGAGGTTTACTGCCCTCGAACGTCTTCCATAAAGAATTGTATTTGCATTCCAGCCCGAGCGATTCGACTTACGCTTTCCCGAACGTCAATAGACGAGGTCAAGTGCTGTGACGGATCTCCAACGAAATTGTAACTTTATTCCCGAAAAGCCAGAGTTGATTTTAATCGACAACGACCTATGAGTAATATTAGAAACGTCGGATGGGAATTCATGATGTAAGCGAAGCTTGGACCGATCAGGATCTCATCCGAAGATCGTCCGATTTCATTACCTTCCTTTTTTAAGTTACATCAAATATTAGAGAAATTATTATTCTACCTAAATGTGTGTTGATCCAAAGATGGCGAGGGCAAAAGTCGCAGAGGACATGTTCAATAAATTTTCTGGCTTGGACTACTACGAATTACACTAATTTATTTCAACCCCCGTAATTGGATTGCCAATAAACGACACCGAAAGGGATATCTTTAGCGGGAATTAATTGAATTTCGTAAATAAATACATAGCCTGCAGCGATCCGTGCTTATATATAAAAGGCAGACAGATATCTAATAAATGTTTTTGCTTCGTTCTCTGCGACAGTTCCTTTTATATAAGAGATATTAAAATATGTTTGTGTAAAGTAATTATTACCTAGACTGCTAGTGAAGGTTCAAATTTTGGACTGTTAATAGATTCTACTTTTCTGCAACAACTCGCCCAATTTACCATATATTTATATGGCAATTCCGTAATCCGAATTAAACGGGTCCACTACTCTACGTGTAATAAATTTAGAGCATTATCCATCACATTGCTCCAGTGTGGATTAGTGAAGATTTATTTTGGAAGAATATTATAACACATTCCATGAACCTATACATAAGCTTGCTATAACATGATATCTCTATTACAATATGGGAAAAAATACTTGCAGAAAGAATCATTAAGTCAGGTCATTGTCGCTCTCAGTATCCTATTCTATGAAATTATACTATACAGGAAAATTCACATTAATTTGGCGCCCAAAGTACACAATTCAATTTTTCGCATGGACTTTTATGAAACTTAGAATTCCAGTCACGAACTCCTTAGCACGTCGCGCGATTCTACTGCATTGTATCGCCTTTATTCCGGTGACATAAGGTTCAAAGTGTTTCATCGAGGTTGTAGGCTTGTCACGTACAATTTTTTGCTGACAGGGCGACAAAGCGTAGATCAACGTTTATTCGATTCGTTTAAGAGACATAATCGGATGTATGCGATACAAGTTTACGTCCCAGGTTTTGGTAAAAACGGGTGGTCCTAAAATTATACTTTCACGTCACACATATTATCACACGTCTTATTTTGTGATTGTAATACCCAACGTAACACTGGTTTAAAAACTGAAAACACTTATGAAACTAAAATATGTTTCACTCGTAATTCTATTTCACTGAACACATTATTCAAGAATTTGCGAAAATGTTATGCCCAGCCTTGTTTTCCAACGGTTAGATTTATTATTATCTACTAAGAAGAGTCGGATTATCACATTTCAATAATATTTCGGATAAACGAGACGAGTCATAGAGATTGACGGCAGAGCTTAGCGCTGAAAGGCTCTAATGGAAGCAGGGATTGACCTCCGTGCTCCGTCGGACATCCAAAGATTAAAGAAGTAACTGTAGTTTTTGTTCCATCTGATAAAAACTCTATAAAAAGATAAGATAAAAAATTGTGCTGTCTGTAATTAGATTAAAAAAGAAAATTGGTTTTAATTCTACCGTAATACTCATCAGATACTGGGCAGTAAAAGATGAATATGTCCTATAAGATTGTTGCAATTAAAAATGTAAAAGTAGCAATATAATTACAATATTCAATAGTCCAAGTAAACTCTAAACAACTAACTATAAATCTGACATTCAATAGCTGATGGAAGTCGATTAATTAATTTCCAAGTTTATCATCATCATCAGTCTATCTCAGTCTATTGCTGAACAAAGGCCTCCCCTAATGAGTACCATCACGCCCTGTCCGAAGTCTATCGATTGACCGAAATCGGGAAACTAAGAGATCTAAAAATGTTTACAAAACATCTGTACCTAGTTCTCATCCCCATAATCACTAACCTATCTCAGTCCAATGTTGGGCATAGGCCTCTACTAAAGGGTGACTCGCCCATGATACCGACACTGAGAATGCCGGTTACAGATCGCAGAACACAGATTCTCAAGTCGCCTACGCTATCAGTAATAGATTTATATCATTGAAATACAACCTTGTTCGGTGACAACTGAAATATGGAAGACTTAAAATTGGCTTACTCGTATCGTTTGGTGGTTTATGGCCGTTAAGGTATAACTCTGTCACGGTAAGACATAACGATGGATTTTATTCGGCGCAAATTGAACATCGGCTGGATTACAGACGTTTTATCTTTGAGGAATTTGCGAAACGACTGATGGAATTACTTTTGCGGTAGGAGAGAATCCAAAAACTATCGCCGGAATTTTGGCATCTACTGATTCCTACAAATGTTGATCAGGGCACATTTTGCATAACGTTTTTATGCTACCCGCATTCGCAGACGTAACGCGATAAGTGTTTTTGCTTATTTTCAATATACTGACGGTGAGGTTAGAACTTGTTCTTTACATAAAGCCTTAATATTCACAATTATATAACTACGTTCAATTATATGAATAAATATTGTGCACCAGAATACTCACCAGCCTCTAAACGCATATCCCTGGACAGGATGGTGCCAACAGTAGCAGCCGCACGGCAACGGTATACCGCGGCGTGCACGTCGCTCCGGTACTGAGCCGCTGTGAACTGGCCCAGCCACAGCGTGCCATTCGGGAGCGCTTCCCTGAAACAACGGGTAGAATTTTAAAAATATTCTTTTGAGAAGAAAGTATTTAAAGTGGTAAAATCCGTTGTTGAAAATTCTGCGTTGTTAAAAAGCCTGCTTGTTTAAATATTTTTCTTAGTAATAAGTTACTAAGAAATTTTTTGATAAGTTTACTAAGAAATAGTTTACTAAGAATATTTGCGATATTTTCATTCATCTTTTACTTAGAAGAGAGCTGGTTGATTTTTTGTAACACTACATTGACATAATATATGGATACCTCATTTAGTTCTAGTGAAAAACAACGAATATGCATTCCATTTTCATAATACCCTTGTCTGTGTAAATACTGTTTGTCTGTGTACCAATTACATAGAGTTTTGTGGTAACCAATTGACATGAATTTTACGGCCCATTATGATATCATAATATATTAGAACAGAAAATATGAAAGTTATCGCTTCATTGTCTTTTTACAATGGATATGACTGAATATTGCAGAATAAGCAATAATATATTATTGCACTCGTTATCATCAGACTACAATAAATTTCCAATTACATATCTTTATAATACACTCTATTGGTATACTATGTAGTATACTAGGTAGTATACTAGTGAGTATATTACAAAAAGTCAGCATCTGATCAACACGACCAATTTGGACGCCATTAGCGGTCTACTGTTGATCACGGATCATTTCT